>OMLM01009914.1:0-27702 GCA_900302695.1 Helostoma temminkii | reverse complement strand
AGCGCGCGGGCACACACACACACACACACACACACACACACACACACACACACACACACACTCAATTTACTTTTAGCCTGTACCTGAGTGCAGTATGCCTATGTGGCCACAAGAGAACTGCTCAAGTTGTTTTTTAAAAAAAACAGGTAATTGAAACCTATAATCCTGCAGAGGGCAGAGTTTCACCACAAACCATTTCAACATTGCTGATGAGCTGACCACTGAGCTCCTCAGCACTGGTCTCCATTTTAACTGTATGAGTGGAAAAAGATGATTTTGTTCTTCAGGATAAATAGATGGCATATTGTATTTAGTATATATACATGTGTCTTTATACGGTGTGTCACGTCTCTTAAACATATTCAAAAGTATTTCCAGCAGAGTTGGTAAAGTTGCATGCATGGTAATGATTAATCAAAAAGACACATGCAGATTTTTCAAGCTTCGAGTCAAAAGATGGTGGATTTTTAAAAATCTTTTAATATTTACATGAGTAACATATGTGGTGACTTTCTACAGTGTCTGAATCAAGTGAGCGGTGAGATTTATTTTACATGTGGGTTAAATGTGTGTATTTCATTTACAGTTAAACTTGTGACAGATCTTCTGTGCTGTTGTGCCTCCCTGTATGACTTCATGGGCAAAGCAGAAGCCAGAAAATGTAATTAACTGAAATCGACATTGCAGAAAAGCCCACTGGGGATCTCACTGCCAAGCAGAGTGGCAGCTCTGTATAGCATCAGAGACACAGACAGAGATAAAGGGAGGGAAACAGGCACAGATTCATTTGCACTTTAGTACTGCAACTATCTTACCACAATATCGTATCTATTGGATGATGAGAAGTAATTTGAAAGGCAGTATTAAGCAGTGAGATATACAACTGAACATTGATGTTATAGCCAAACATGAAGCATGACTCCTTGAAACAAAGGTGTAAGAGATGTTGGGGCACTTAAAGAAGACTGAGTGGACAAGAAGTACAAAATGTTCAGATATTTTTTCTTATTGATGAAACAGAGAAGGTGGATATGAACTACACTCAGCACGTATGCTCATACTTATGAGGTGGTGTCGAGTCTTTGTTGGAGATGTTTCATAAAAAATGAGAGAAGGGGCAGAGAGGAAAGCAGCAGGGGATGACTGATCAGTCAGGTGATAGGGATTTTGTCATACATGGGTCAGCGCCTTTTCTTAGAGCGTGCCAGAACTTTCTAAGGCAGATAAAAACAACTCTGTTTTGTTCTAGATTCTGTTCTGTTCTTTTCTTATTCCACATCATAGTGTGTTCCTACATTAATGTTGCCTCTTTTGAGCGTTGAATGTAATCTGCCTGGTGCCATGTGTATTACGATGTCTGTTCAGTTATGTCTCAGAGAATAAAACTAACTATTTCCCTCTAGGGAAGCTTTTTAAATCTTGAATTGAATCTTAAAATGAATAAAATTGGTATTGATGTATTTTACACCAGAGACTATGACTCCCTCCGAGCCTCAGTGACACTGCCAGCAGATTAACCATCCTCATCCCTGCATCCCTTGTTATTTCTCCTGCTTGTTTTCTTTTAATAAAGCTTGCTGGCCTCCTTAGTCCAGAAGCAGGTTGGCAGACAGACAGAGGAGAAGCCAAGCAGGTGGGCAGCGGTAACAGGTAGGGATGGTGTGGTTGTAGACAAAATAGGTGGGAGGAGAGGGAGTGAGAGAGACGTGTTGAGTGGGTGCTGAGAAGGGTCACAGTACTACAGACTCCTCTGTTTGGTGCAATCACAGTGAACGTGACATCTGTGTGACATTGTCGCTTTTGATGCTGTCTTCTCTGTGTGAAGAGTTACATTCTTGTCAGACAGACTGGCAGCCAGACACACATTACAAACAAAAACACACACACCGAGTCCCTCAGTACCAAATAATAGGTCCACTAACTTATCCCTGATAAAAGTGAAAATAATGTGAAACGTGTTAAGGTTCGAAGAAAATGTATCTACTGCTTGTCCCAGGACAACTATCGAAGGTTGCAAGATTTACAGTTCAATCTTGGACTGGATGTATTGGTGACATGTGCCACCAAGCTCTAACCCTGTCGCTGTATTAGTCATCGGTGCAGCTGATGGTATATCCCTAATGGTGATCCATAAATAAAGCAGCAACCAATGGAAAGAATTGATTCCCAGAAGCACAGAGAGGTGGTGGAGGTTTATGCTCATAGCTGCGGCCTCATATCACTTCTGATATGTTTTGCCCTTCATCTTTTTTATAGCCCATCACTCTGCTTCTCAGTGTTACACTCAGTACAGAGTGTTCTCGCTTTTTTAGACTATAACATTTGCCAAATATTTCTCTTTGATCTTCTGTTGGTTTATCTTCTCATTTTATTCACCCATGTGTCCCACACACACACACACACACACACACACACACACACACACACACACACACACTCACACACCTTTTAGTTTACCAAGGGAAATTGCCCAGACTCTGACAGACCAGCTTATGACTTTTGGAATTCGCTCATTTTGCTGGCTAAGGCTAGAGATCAGAGATGTCTTAGAGCACTTACTAAAAGTACCACTTCTAGTTTCAGGTTATGCATCGACAGCTGTGCTTACAGTTGTGTACAGTAAATCATATAGAAAAAATACTTAAATATAAATATTTTGAGAAATAGCTTTCATTAAAATAACCAACATCTTTATTCTATGTGTTGTTAATTTTCAACATTTTATTTCTAGGATCTTAAGCAGGACGTTCATCTCATCTGTCCTATTATTTACTGTAATCCAGCTCAGATTTATGTACGTTCTTAATCCAACTACAAAGCTATTTATGTGTGAGCATAAAGATTTGCACATTTTATGACAGATGTTTCTCTGCTTGTGTTTGTATGCAGTGTGTGCATGCATGCAAATGTGCTGGTCCATCCTGCTGTTGGTATCCAGGTGCTTCGAGCATCAGGAGACAAAACAGACCTTAGTTTATTAATGTTGTTCATTTCCCCTCGACGGTTTGCCTCCGGCCGCCTCGCTGCTCGGCTTTCCAGTCCAACATTCCACACGCTCCACTGGAATTAAGGGAGAGGCCTGTGGTGAGGCAGGGAACGAGCTCAGGAATGTCTCTGTTATCACAGGGAGCGAGGGTGGAGGGAGGAAGGGTACAGGAGGTCATTCTGGAGAGGTCCACCATTGTAAAGCTGACTTTAAGAAGGGCTGCTGGAGTTGTAGGGGCTTCCATCATCAAACCTTTGATCACCACACACTGCTCGGTCCATGGGATCATATTACCTCAGAGGTGCAATCACAGCACATGGGAATCTAATTTTAGAAGTGCTGCTTTTTAAATCAATATCTCCACTGCTATCAGTGGCAGTGTCATGTAGATTATCTCACGGTCTTCGTAGATGTCACACCAGGTTGGCTCTGCTCTCAGTCCACAGTGTGTGCTGCTAAGGATCAGCCTGCATTCACTCACACAGGCAAATGCTCTGCTTGTGCATGTGGACGACACATACATGGGCAAAAGCATCCCTCTGGGTTAGCATAGCTGGAGTCAGACCGTGTGAAGGCATATGCACGCATGTGTGGTGAGTGAACGGTTTGATAATGTATGATGAGCACAGAGCTAATCAAATGCCATTTCTTGGAAGAATATTGTTAAGTGGGGTGTTTCGTTGTGTCAGATGGATAATAGTAGTATCTATTCTTGTTCATTGTGTTCATGTCATGCTGGTCACATCTAAATGATGAATGATACTTATTGAAGACAGATGTCTTTTGCAACACTAAATTATATTTTCAGTAGTGTGAAAACTTAAATTAACTCCGTCTGCTGATGTTTAGTCAGTGTTGTGCGCTTTAATGAAGGCTGCAAATCAGATATAGAGAAACTGTTTTTAACACTAATGAATCCAATGAAAATAAAGAAAAACATTCCAGGCTGGTGAGGCAAAGCCACAGTGGTTTCCAAGCAGCTGATTAAAAGCAAGACAAATTTACTGTTACAAATTTTGTTCTTCCCTGTTTGCATGGGATTCTCACAATTGGTCTAGATTCCTTCCACCCAAAAGACAAGCGTGTTAGATGTTTACTGCTTACTATACTGTTTTCCTACTGGTCAATGGATTAGAGCTGGATGCCAGGCCCTGCACTGTGGCCACCCGCTGATGCATGGGACAAATTTAACATCTAAAACATATGATATCACCCCTTTTATTTATCACTTACCATAAACCTGTTTTATGTGCTTAATGTTTAGTTTAGCATTTCAGTGTGGACTTTTAGTTAAGGGTCTAGTGTGAAATCCATGTAATCCTTTCATTCATAATGTTGTGCAACCTGTATATAAATATATATGTAGATCCTATTACTATTTACTACAAGGACTTTTAAGACATGTGAATATTAACTAGAGTAATAATTTCCTTTAGAGTGAATTATCTGTATATAACTGAACTTATAATTTATAACTATAAGATTGTTAATGTCACCTAAACACATTAGCCAATGTGCTAGATTTTAAAATATTGTTTTACATTTATATCTCAAAGTCCAGGGTTTAGTGTGCTGATTACGTATCTGGTATAAAACATAGTTGTAATGCAGATTCCTAGTGTGTCATATCATCCGACCTTCCTGCAGGACTGCTGCTCTTGCACAACACACACTGAGTACTACTATGACAACAGACCTAATCACAGCCTTGTAGTCACTGTAATTAAAGATATGTATGTTCCATCAGTTTCACGCTGGTAATGTTCTGTACAGCAATGAAACTATATTTGATTGTACAATATTTATGAGACAATATATTTTGTAATTTAAATTTTATTAGAAAATAGAAGGATTACAATCACTATTACAGTTTTCCCCAAACATTTAAACACATTGGCAGAAACTGTCTCAAAAGTCCTCCAGAACAATGCACACAACTATCATATGCTTATGTCTTATAGAGCAATACAAAATAAAAGTAATATCTAGCCAATGGCAAAAAAGACCAGTGAGCCAGTGAATCAACTGAGCAGATACACTGAGAAAAAATATTTCTTTTTTCAAATACTGTATATTGCTATAAATATAAATGAAAGCCAAAGAGGTAGTAGTACCCAACTAACCAAACCTACACACGTCTCTGCCTGACAGACAGTAATTGTCCGGATGTACACATTCAGTATTTGTGTATTGTATGAGCCCGCATGAACTGTCTCTATACTGTAGAATAGAGCACTGTAAATCCCTAACCATCCACCACTCAGCTCAGTTCTGACCCAGCTCAGGCCCCACAGTGCCCACACCCAGATAGGTGGCTTAGACTGGCTTTTAGGTCTGGTCCCTTTCTGCTGAGATCATCAGGCTGGTCCTTTGAGCAGTGAGCCATCCCACTGCCTTGTGGCTCTTTCTTTCTTTTCAGGCAACAAATGTGCTAAAACAGCACTCTGTAATCACTTGGCATTAGGGGTCGTTGTGTTGGGCATTAGTGGTTAGAATTGACCAGTGGGACGTTATAAAAATGAATCTGACAACAGAACACCAAAGTTGATGAGTCTGGATCCTGGCACTGGATGGCTGGAGGATTAGTCAGCCAACACACTGGCTGGGTCTTCTGCAGGGTCGGGTCCTATTGCATCTCATCACCACCAGGCTTGAAGCAGTCCCTCTGGCTGCTGTATCTCCATCTGCCTCACTGACTGGCTGGGTCCCGTTCCCATTCTCCACTGCTTCTCCTTTCTCCATCCTCCATTGTACCAAACAAGACAGAATCTCCTGTTGCAGGGTCTAGTTTTCGTTGGCAGAGCACATGATGTCATAATCATGCCATGGTAGTTGAGGGGATTGATTGATTTGTTTATCTCATTTGTTTTTTTTAATTCATTGAAGGTATTTTAAGAACTACAGTAGTGACAGACGTACTTTATATATAAACATTTTCAAACCGAACTGCCTTCACTCTCTGTTGACATTGAAACTAACACCAAAGTGACTATACAGCAAATTGTTCAGTTCTTATTTTTCTTATTTAGTTAATCTTTTCTTCATCTACTGTATCTTATCAAACACTGCAAAAACTCAAATGAATATAGAAGAATGTTTTCACTGAACGGTTCACCTTAGATATTATTATTATTATTATTATATGCCAGAATCACTAGAAATCAATCCGCAAATGATCACCAAACCATTATTTTACCTTTACACTGCACATTAACCAATTCAATTGATTTTACAGAATTGCTGCTGTTTTTACCTGACTTGTGCTTCTAAGTCTGAACTCTGTGCCTGTTTCTCTGGAAGTTCCTTCTGTTTTCACTCCTTTCCCCACAACAACAGATTCTACTGCTGGAATGTAGCAGTAACAGGCAGTACCATGGGAAGAGCCACTAGCAGTGGGAGTTGAGATGCATGTCCTTTATTCAGGCCAGTGCAGAGTTCACTGGAGTTAAAACATTTCCTCATTTGTGGTCAATCCTTCTTTCTGTTATCCACTCCACTGCTGTTCTGTGTTTTTCCTTGGCCACTTTCATCATATTCATTCAACTGCTGATGTTTAGTTGATTAAAACAACACAGTACAGCTTGGCTTTTGTTTTTATTAGCTTAGAAGAATTAACTAATAAGAAAGAAAATAAGTGTCAGATTGATTAATAATCACAATGCATCACTACATCCCTAAATTTGTTATTTACATTAAACAGTTTACATTAAAATCTACAAGTGTCTAATTTCAGCTGTATGTATTGTTCTCAAATTATTATTCTGAAACTAAAAACATTTATCACTCGAGCTGTTTTTTCTTAATACCTGCTTTATAACACTGTATCTTGTCTTGGGATTAGGAATGGCAATATCAAGACAAAATTATCTCAGAATATACTGCAGCCTTGCTTTGGAGCAGAATGTCCTTATTGTCAAGACTGGTTTGTCCATACGGTTAATATCTGTTCTTTTTATATAAGCACAGAATTTATTGTTAGTGTGTTTTGCCGTTTTATTTGGATCAAACTCTTAATATGTACATATTGCACTTTCAATCACAAACCCCATTTTCAATGCAAAATATTAAACAAGCATCCCAGCATTCCAGCCACAACCATACCACATAGCCCCTGACAATGGTACAGTGTACATACATTATGCATTGGAGGATGCGTTAGGCCTTATCACAGTGTTTTAGAATTTACATGGCCTATAGTGTATGTGACCGTATTTTAGGTCAAGAAGTGGGAATGTACCACTGCAAAATAAGTTTTCACTCTGACAGAAGTGAGTTGTAGTCTCAGCATAGCAGCCTGAAATCTGCAGTTGTTGCCTGTGTTAAGACTTGTAAATCTTTACTCTTCCTTGAAAATCAATTACATGCCACTTACACCATGTGTCAAATGGCATTTTGGTGCCTGCTGCTTGCTGTCAACACTGTAACTTGAGCTGCAGCTGTTGGGTTTACTGAGACATAATTCTGTCTCTCAGTGTAAGTGAACAGTTTCAGCGCACTTTAATCTAATGCCTATTTATTAGGCTGTAAATCCACACCATGCCTGGCTATTCACACATTAACTCAGAGACACATTGTAGTAGCACTTGAACATCAAAAATATGTATCGTAATCCCTTCCCTACTTTATTTCTTTAACTCTTTAGCATAGCATACCAGGGAAGTACTGGGATGGCCATATCTGTTTTTCAGTTTTTCAGCTCAACTGCAACCAATTGGATTTGACATAAAACAACAACTATAGAGGTGAAGTGGTGAGTTTTGGCCACACTGACTTAACACTCAATCAATAATTATAGCTCTGTGTAGAGGGTCCCCACATTCTGTAAACTGTACAGTTGAGGACTTTTTAAGGCCATATACATACATAATAATCCTCAGTCCAGACTGTCTGTATCACTGGTGAAAGTATGAATAAAGACAAAGATCTGAAACACACTAAAAGAGAAGAAGTAACCAATGTTAATTTGTTACTTGTTACTTTATTTATCCTCAAATTGTTGCACTTGGCGTGGGTCTAAACTTCCTCATCTAATGTGTACATAACCACTGTCAAACCCCTGTTTCATACTTTAGTTTTTTATTTAAACTGTGTTGTGTTGGAATAATGCAGAAACAATGAAAATAAATCACACTGTCCTAATGCTCTGACGACAATGTGTATCTTTTTACATCCACACGTATAGATTACAGAGTGAGGTTGTGATTTATTAATGTTTGTGAACTTGTAAATATTGTGTTTCTAAACTATTATTAGGGCCTAGGGTGGACATTTACTTTATATAGCTGTCAAACAGTTTGTCTGCTGCTTTTACTACACCCTCACTTACTTTGTCTGAGGTGACGCAGAAACGTGTAACACAGTAACAGTACAGAGTAAATGTTGTATATTATTATGTGCAAGAAAAATGTGTGTGTGTGTGTGTGTGTGTGTGTGTGCTGCTAATGCTTCTTAATATCTTATGCGACTGATAACGTATCTGAGCCAGAGGTGTCAGTGTTCTGTTGTTTATCTGAGTTGTACCAGGTCAGGCCTTAAGGCTGAATTTTATCCATAAGCTGTTGCAGTGCCTCAGTGCAGTGTCTCATAACATACATACTCAAATTATTACTTGAGATGCTTCTGCAGCAAGGTGAATCATGCTTCTAAGTAAATAATTGTTTCACTGTGTTCTTAACATATCTATGACAATGTAGTTTCTAGATTTAAGGGCATGAATGTTATCAGTAGCAATTGCTTGGCCATCGTCGTATCTGTGAGTTGAGACTGTCTGCAACTACATGACACCTGAGAAAAGAACATTAAGAAATCATACTGGGTTGCATGTTAAATGCCACAAACAGCAAATAATAAATAAAAACAAAAGTTACAAAAAGACTAGTAGACATATTTAGCTTTAAATTTATGTTGATTTTACTCATTTTTCACTATTCGTGTTGCTTGTTATACTCCTTTACAGTGTGAGCAAAGTATTTTCATGCACCAGTGTGTCACTTAGTGCACCTTGGTGTAACTGGTTGGTAAAAGTCACATATAAGTGCTACATGGGTGGAAGTTGTTTAACAGTTTTTCCAGTTTGCTCTACAAATGAAATCCATTTAATAAGGTTGCTACGTTTTGTTATGAGTCCTACAAAGTGTCTTTGGGGAAAAACATGTTTATGCGCAGGGTGAGATTTGAAGCTTTGGAGAACAGTGTGTACTTTGTCTTCTGTGCCGCTAGTTGAAGGACACACTGGTACAGCAGAAACACGGTGTAATACACTAAAAAAAAACAAACACTAGGCAGTAACAATGCTGCTACATTTTATAGTATGATATGCTGTTGTAACAATGAAGGGAAAAGGTTGCATTGTTTGTCATGAAGTGTTTACCGGCAAAGCACACACTCATACAAAGACTAGATTGAGCTCAGGGTACTGTGAATACTGTGAATACCTTGAAATTTACAAATTTGTTTAATTTATAGTCTCATTTTGCAGCAGACAATGTGGTCATAATGTAGAAGGAAAGCATGATGTCTCTGTCTTCGCCTGATTTATACTGTTTATCCATTCTTAAGGGGTGTCAGTAGCATGTTTTGTTTAATGAGAAATAATCATAGAAGCAGGAAGGTGGTGGAATTTCAAGTAGACCTGCTGTGGGGTTCTGCAGCTTGGGTCATTACTTGTTAAGCTACTTGAGATATTGCTGAGCTGCAGAGTTGAGTTCAATCAGGTTCATAGCAGCATAGTCCCTGTTCTCTGGCTAAAAAAGGCTCAGAAATCTTTGTCTGTTGTGAAGGGACAAAAAGAGAGAGGCAGAGACATAGAAGAAATTTTGGGGGGTTAGTTGATAACAGGCTGCCTCTTGAAATACATGTCTTCTGAAGATTAAAAGTAGCCTGGTTTGCTATTAGTGACTGAAGACCCACTGTGCTAAATTGAGTACTCTAAAAGCTTTTCTCTTTATCATGAAAACTAAGTGGAACTAAATGTTTTTCCAAATAACGGTACTTCAGACAGGGTTTTTTTTTCCTTTTCTGGTTGTGAATGAATTAGCAAAGAACACAGCTGACAATAGCAGGAATATTAACTCAAACAATTAAAAACACTGTAAATCATTAAATTGATCATCCACAACTTTAAAATCACTTGCTGATTTTAATGCTGTGGTGGACAGGGGTCAGCATTGGAGATTTTTAATACGTCCTGATTGGTGCATACTTCATACATCAATTAGCAATTACATCTTTTTACTAACTGCTATTCTTGAAGTGCTTCCCAGAACTAAAACCCTTTGATCTACTTGAAATGATGTTGCTATCCATCCATTATCCTAACTGTTTGTCCTCTCAAGGGTAGCAGGAGTGTTGGACCCTATCCCACCTATCACTGAGCAAGAGGCAGGGCACACCCTGGACAGGTCACCAGTCTATAACAGGGCTGACATATACAGACAGACAACCATTCACACTCACACCTATGGGCAATTTAGAGCCACCAATTAATTTAACTGCATGTCCTTGGACAGTGGGAGGAGGCCAGAGTACCAAGAGAGAACCCACGCAGAAACAAGGAGTACATGCAAGCTCCATCCTAAAAGGCACCCAGCTGATTCTTCTTTGTGTGAAGCGACAGTGCTAAGCACCATGCCGCCCTGATGTTGATATGTGAAAACAAAATATCTAATGCTCCCTATCTTTCTAGAGTATGCATTGATACTTGGTTGACTGGGTAATAACTAATCTTGTTATGACGATTGATTGGCTTGCCATGAAATTTTGTGCAGTACATCAATCATTCATCAGTCGCTCATAATTTGGTCATCCCTAAGTGTCATCACCACCCACCCCAGTGCCACAGTTTTCAATTATTTGCTATAAAATTCTGCATAGTTCCTATGCAAATAATCTTATTACTGTGGTGATCATCTGAGTCTCTCTGTAGTGCCTCCATGATGTTCACATTTGTGATTTCGAAATCAAGTAACAAATCCATATCAGGAAGAATACATTTGAAGTAAAGTGCCATGAGACATAAAAGCCAGATAAGACAAGTACATAGAAGACTGCAGAAGAGTTTTTAGTATTTTTTAAATTTGTGTCTAGACCTCTTTATGCAATCCATCATTATGTTAACCATGCTGTAGTTTCCATTTTAGTCAGAGGCTGCTTCAAGTTTACCTGCACCAGTGCTGCTGGAGACTGTTGTGTTTTCTGCACAGCGTGGAGCTGTGTGATTGATTAAATAGCTGTACTCTGAATGAACATTGGAACAGCGCGACCACAAACAGTTAACAGATTTAGTGGACGATCAAGTTTAGAAGCTCTCTTAGAGGTAGAGACTTAAGTTATTACTGTAAGGGTACAGCGTACACTGTTCACCCTGTTGGCCATGTTTGCACTGTGAAAGTCCTTTCTGATGTAAAACAGCAGTCAGGGAGTGTTTGCACAGTCCATGTTTAAACTGAAATGTGAAACCTAAGATTGTGGGCTAAGAACTTCTCACAGTTTAATACAATTGTTTGAATTGTTCTTTTGAACAATTTGAATAGTGGAATATAGACATATACAGTTTTTGTTCATGGTTTTATTTTATAGTTTATTTCTTTCCTATGTTATATAATAAACATTGGTTTATCAAGATGGGAGCAGTGCATGAATCTTATGGATAAATAAATGTGGCCTTGACATTGAACCATATCTTATTACATATGATTCAAGGTCAAGAAAGCCCATGTTTCTTGAAATCCTGAAACCACAAAAGCCTGATCGTTATTGACCTGGAGGTAGTGGGTAAATGTAAGAGATGCCTACTACCTTCTAATCTTGTCATATGATACAAACACTAGGCCTCTTAAGCAGAGATGTGATAGTTGTATATCATTACATTAAGCATGTAAGTGAAGGTTTCTCATAGTAAAGTTAATACATGTAAAATTAATATCATGTAAGTGAAGGTTTCTTAAAGCAAAACTGAGGTGAAAAATATTTGTATTGTAAATAAATCCCATGAAATGATCAAAACCAACAATGATTTGATCCTAGGAACACATATTGCCTGCGTATTCAGAACCTGATAGTGTATTCCTCTATACCTAAGTTGTTCTTCAATGACAGACTGTTCTGCTGATATGAAAACACACTCAGGAAATCACATAAACAAAAAAAAAAATTAAAAGAAGTCAGAACGTATTTATATGTACTAACTCCTTGTTGTATAGAATAATATGGAATAATAAGGACTTAATCATTGACTGGTTAAGACTTGTTACTATCTAGTGTTTATATACTAAAATATTCAATACATAGATGCATAGCCTTTCATTGTAGTTGGTGTCTACAGAGAACTTCAGCTTGTCCCATGTCTCCAGAATGTTTCAATTAGTAAGCAGAAGCAGAGACTCTGCTAGACCTCCAAGGCAGTCCTGAGTCAACATTGCACAGGAGGGATCTCACAGCCCCACACAGACATATAACTCAGGACAGATGATAACGGAGAAACAACATCTTCTTAAAGCAACAACTGGTTCAACATCACATTCTTCATCATTTATATGTTATGTATTATGTGCACAACATAATATGAATATTTCTGTGTGAACTTTACATTTTAGGCTGTGCACATTATGTTGTTTCACTCTACATTAGCTTTTCTGCTGCAGGAGGCGCTGGGTTGAGTGAACCTTGTGATGTGCTCCTACCAAATGTGGGCCTGCGTGTTTGCCTTTGTTTTCCATGTGCCTGCTCTTCCATAAGCGCACCTGAGCTTTGAAGCTGCTCATTGCCCAAAAGAGCTGTATCTGTACTTGAGTATGTGTGTGTGTGTGTGTGTTTGTGAGAGAGTGAGAGAAAGAGGGCAGGGATGCAAGCATAGAGGACAAAGGCAGCTTTGATCACACTGAAGTGTCACTAATGTCTTTCTCCTCGATGTCAGAACATTTGAGGTACATCATAGGCGTAGATTAGAGTGAGAGGCGAGCAGCGGAGTAAATACTCCAGCTTGTAATTTTTAAATGTGATTAGCAATATTTTACACTCTGAGATTAGTTATTTTGTAAATTATTGTTAGTGGCAGCTGAGAAATTATGTTAAACATCCTGCTGTCAGCTCTGATCGATCCTGACAGGCGTTTGAGGAGCTTCAGAAGGAGCGAGCGGCTTGCATCAATACTAGTATGTATCATCCCTGGGGCATTTTTAATATTGTTGGGTCATTTTTTCCCTGTGCATTATTTCGCATAGGTTTGGTGAACCCTTGTAATGTAAACTGTATAATCCAGTGAATGTCTTCTTCAAGCATACTGCAGAAATGGGATTGTGTTTCTGTGGCAGAAGTATGGCAGGTTTAAGGTTTGAATTCAGTTTGGCTATTCATCTGTCTCGATCCTCTTCTCGGTATGACCTGACCTTCAGGAGGTCATCCCATGTTTGCAACCCTCAAGACGTATGCTGCTCCTGACTGACAGTATTTTAGCCCTGCAGGATTATGGCTGGTGGGAATTAACCCCTTAGACCACCTACATTGCCACAAAGCTGCCCTTTACAGTTCAGAAAGAAAGACAACGAGGAAGTAATAGTTAAAGGAGCTAGACTGAGGAAGTGGTGGCTCTGGTTATTTGGGAAAAATAGGGCATGTCTCTTAATATGCTAACGATCCCATGTGCTGTATTACAATGTACCAGTGGACAACTAAAACTTTCACAACGTCAGAGTACTTAATAATTTTGTTTCTCCCGTGTTGTATGTTTTGTTTGGTGGAAAGAGAAGCAAACTGTGAAACAATTAGGCTGAGATTGTTGCATCCTGTGGGTGGGGTCTGGTTATAGGAACTGAACTGAATGGCTTTTGTGGTTTCCTGTGAGGTGATTAGCAGCCACAAACCATTTGCCAATTTCTGTACTTTAAGAAACCTCAGTTTAGTACAGTGATTCATTTTGTAATTTGCAATATACACTTGAACCAAAACGACCTATAGTAGCACCGTTGAGGCAAAGGGTTGAATTTCCAATGCAACTTAACTTTTAAGGTATTCTGCTCACGTCGCATTTTTGGAGGGAAGGCTTCGTGTATCCTGTTTTACTCCGAGATGAATTTAATATAACAGCAGTATTGATTTTCTTTAACAAAATACATACTGTGTTTTTGTCTCTTCTTGACGAAATGAAGACTAAAGTGCTCCCTCTGTAACACACCAACCCAACATTCACCATCACACAGCGAAAGTGAACATTCAGCATCAGCAGGGACAGCGGCGTCGCTTCTCCTTATTGTGTCCCGGACTCTTTATTCCACGGGATAACAGGGGTGGAGCCATCTTTAAGCACCATACAAATACATTAAAATACGACGTAAAACATATAACGGAGTAACAATAAGGGATTTTTAAAAAATTCAACTAAAAGACGTCATTAGAAGAGATGCTGTAGGGAGAAAGAACAGTGGCCCCGTTTTTCCACAATCAGACACCCCTCCTTGCTTGCAATGGTCAGCTCCGCACAGACACGACACGGCCGTTGCTCACGGAGCTGAGAGGAGGGAGGTTTACTCAGCCTGCCATTGCTGTGTACCGTCCGAGCGATGCTTACTCTACCCAACTTTTCATCCAGCGGTTAGCGACAAAACGCCAAAGTAAGGTGGTCATTTCATATTTTTTCACTACCGAGTTTCTTTCATGACTCGATACCTGTGTGGACTAACGTTAGCGTTTCAGGCAACGAAGATAAGATAATGAACTTTGGACTTTCCAAACGGCTTTTCGTGACATGTTTCCCGTCGTCCTGGATAAAATAAAATAACAACGTAGCCCGGCGTGGCGGCAGCTGGGCGAAAATTTAACTGGAAGGAAATTAGCGCATCCATCCAAGTGATTATCAAAATAAAGACAGCAGCAACTTTTAGCCTGTCACTTTTGAAGCGGAATAGCAGAGTAAAATGTCCTCCAAAGCTTCAAATAAGGTGGGTAAATGGATAAAATTCACGGGTGTAACGTCCCAGTATCATGCTACTAGCTTATGTAATGTGTAACTACGATTAACTGAAAAGCTAACAGTGGCTAAAATAAGTACAGTGGTTAATTATATTGTATATTAGCAATACAGACTGCCTATTTGTAGGGGTAATATAACGTTGGTGTGGCTAATGGTGGTAGTGTTTTGTGTGTGTGAGAGTTTGGCTCGGTGTTATCCTGAAATGTACACCTAGGAACAGCCTCTTATCCAGCCATGCTGTTTCTACTCCACAACTTTCTGAATTATTTGAATTTGACTGGTTACTGCTGTAAAGATGTTACTGATAAGCTGTGTTTTCCTGTTGTGGATCTCAGATAAGCAACCTGTTGATACATAGAGTTCCTGCTGTAATAGTTTACATGGATGTGTGAAGTAACTGAGACCCCAAAAATACAATACACCCCAAAGTACATTTGGTCTATGACACTCTATAAAACCTATTTTGACAATATGTTGTTGTAGGATATGCTTCCTTGTATTTTGTGTTTCGTAAAACAACTTATTATTGTTAGTTGGTGATGAAAACCAAAGATCCAAAAGAAAAGACTTGCATGTTACCCAAAACATGTGATCTTTAAATCTTATTAAAATGATATTTCAATAAATGAACCACCATTTGTTACAATTACAACACTACATTACAGTTACCAATCCTGGGTTCTGCACTCACTTGTCAAGCCCCTGAAGTCTGTTTTAAAGGACTAGATTAAAATCTGCTTTTTGGTTTTGCTTAGTTTTTTTCGCGCACTGTGCCATTTGTGTATGCAAATGCTGCTGATTTAAATAAAAAAAGCACATCTGTGAAACGTGGCATATTTTCTAGTGTTATATATTTTAGATTCTAAGTCATCACTGAAACTTTCGTTCATAAATGGTTGAAAACGGGAACAAATCAGGTGTTGACAGACAGATAAATCATTTTAAGCATGTTCTGTATGCTTTTTATCAGTATACTAAAACTACATTTCTACACATCTCATGTCTTTAAAATATTACATGAATTGAATTAAATTCATTCATGTATTTTTTACGGTGTATTCAGTAGTCTCTTTCTATGAAGGGATTACTATTATTATTATTTTTTCAGTTTGACAAGTGAGGAATGTGCCGTGGTTGTTAAACAGACGGACTCATAATCAGGTTTGGGCGGTTGTTCCAGTTAGACGAAACCATGTCAGCTGGTGACGTTATGCTGGACTGAATATGATGGCCTCGGACACACCTTGACATAAAATGTACTACTATACTATCCTTTTAGTTGGTAATAAGCCAAATTTGTTTTATGTACTAATTGGTAATTCTAGTGTCTGTTAATGAATTTCTTAGCGTTTACTGTTGTGAAATGTGTTCTGGGGTTTCATTAGAGGGTGGGACTTTCAAACATTATTGTTTGTTTCGCATTAAAAGTGAAAGTATTGAAACTGAAGGCATTTCTGTAATGCAGCTTATGTTTCATAATGGCTATGAGCAACAGGCAACGGTGCAAATCAATAGGCACAATAAGCATCAATAGGCACAATAAGTATCAAAAACCCTATGGGTTAGTCTCCTCTGTGGTTCATCTCTGAATGTCCATATAATGACTCCCACTTGATGTGATGTCATAAATTGCCATGACACAAGTGGTAGTCACATAAAGCCACAGTTAACTATAAACTGTAATAAAATGTTTCAATGCTGTCTGTCAAGAAACGGTAACATTTGAGGGTGTGTTGACATAATGCCTCAGAGGTCAGTAATGCTGTTGTTGTACAATACTATGATCTAATGGTGTGTCATTAGCTTAGCAGGAGTAAGTATTCAGCATTCACTCAGTTGTGACAGCTTTGGGAAAAGCAGTAAAGGTGAAGGAAAGCACTTTGTCCGAAGTTTGTCTAAGTTTAGATGAAGCTGCTTTTCAGTTTATCACTACTGTATGCTACAAATTAACAGATAAAGTTGATTATCTTCTTTTATGAATTACATTTTCCCCACTTAGAGAAACAGCCAAACAGAGACCGTAGGTGATTATAATAAGCCTCAGACAGCCTCAGAAAGCTCAGCTTATTTTAGCTGTTTACAGTTAAAAGACACAGACACTTAGCTGGCTATACTGGTTGGCTAGCCTTTCATTACAGCATGATACAGCAGTGGATTATCAACAAAGTAAATTAATAAATGTTAAAATAAATCTTTTAACGAAGCATAATCTGATGAGCTGTGAATTTAATTTAAATTATCAAACATTGATTGCATACATTTTGTTGATATTATGAGTATGCAGTGGTGACTTGTAAGTGATTAAGTTAGAACTGCATGTTATGTAACATATCTGCTATGTGAAACCGAATCTTACTACGTACACATAAATAGTGGTGCAACAGACTGCAGTTGATCTGTTATCCATTTGGATCACCCTTCACATGCACGAGAGATGCATATTAATTGCCAAGTTTAACCATCATAATGTGACAAACAGCGTTACTGCCACTGTAGAAAGCTCCCTACATCTTCACACAGCGTTAGTGTGATTGTGTGAATGGTGCATGTGAAAAGCATTTGACAGTGACAGTCATGGCCAGCGGAGGAGCAGAAGAGGTTCAGAAGAACTGTGTGCAGGCATAGTGCCATAATCTATATGAGAATGGCAATACGTTGAGCATGGCCACACATTTGAAGCAACCTTTATGATTTAGGTCAGGCACAGGAAAAGAACGCACAACTTATCACTGCAACATAAGCTAATGTTTCCTGCAGAATCAGATGATGCTAAAGATATTTCCAAATGACCAAATGTTTGTCGCTGCAGACATTACTCCATGCTCGGTTTTTCAAAATTTTAGCATACACAACATTGTGTATTGTGTACTGATCCCCAAAATGATCTCTTCTGTGACTTAAAATCCATGATACAATCATGACACCTCCCTTACACCCATATAAATAAAGGTTATTATAAAGCTAAAAAAAGAAAACAAAAGCTGACGTCCGTAGTAAATCCAGACATTGTGTCTATGAGCAGGACCGACTGAGCTCTTAGTCTTTTGAAGATGTACACAACTATTTAAAAGTTTGGAGTCACTAAGAAATGCCATTGTTTCTGTTCTGAGAGACAAGCAGGTTTTATAACAAATTGATCAGAATTGCAGTGTACATGCGTTAATATTGACTGTTGTTTATTTATTTTTCTATTTTTTCAGTGGAGTAGATGTGTACGCCAAGAAAAGATACCCATTAGTCTCAAGCATTAGTTATATGTCTAGTGGCATATTGTATTGGAAGTTTGTGAATTGAAAAGGCCAAAGAATTGTTACAAAACCATTTTGCAATTATGCTTGCTTACTACCTCTTACATCCACTGTCGTCATTTTTTTCCAAGGCACAGTTTGGTTAAAAATCTGGGAACACTAAACATCACTAAACACACATTGTCTAAAGTCTGTACTGTCTTGGTTCCATATATATACCAATTTTATATACAATTTTCTCATTGTTTCTAGCATTCTGCTTTATGTTTACCTAATAAATTAATCTTCATTAATAAATCAATTCTGGACTTAAATTTAGATTGAATTAAATTGGGACTAAGGGCCAATAGTCAGCTCTATATTTGACAATTATTTAAAGAAATCTAAGTAAATGCAAACCACGTTAATCCACTACATCCTCTTCACTATAGAAAAGCTAAAAAATAAACGTATTCCAGCACACCAGCAGTCCCTCCAGCCTTTACACTTGTTTTGAGGGAAGAGACTGAAGTAAGTGGAAAGTGCATTTGGATGGAGGAGGTTATATTAATTAGACTTTCACAGCGGGGCTCTATTCTGCTTTGATGACTACACATCTCCATTTACATCTCTGAAGTATTTGCTACAAGTATTACTTAAATTAAATTGTATGATTCTCAACACTGCATCTAAAAATAAACCAATAAATGTATTCTATTCTATAATTTCATATAAATTTTTATTTTCTGTTCTTGTGCTATCCCTACACTACATTAAGTAGCTGCATATACAGTGCTGTGTAAGTGTAATTGTGTAAATCCTGATAACTGCCAGACCTGTTGAGTGCAGAAATAATACAATACAATACAAGGTATTTGACAAAGTAAAGCGTGCTAAAAGAAACACTTCTAGCTGTGATCTAAATAAATTCAAGAACAGATAAGAAGTAATAAGTATCAGTCTAAAAAGGGTTCCAAAGCCATGTCAAGGCGAACCACAGTGAAAGCAGTTGTCCACAAAACTTGAAACTGTGGTGAACCTTCCCAGGAGTGGCTGGCCTACCAAAATTCAGGACGTCCTAAAAGAACCCAGAACAATATCTAAAGAATTGCAGGCCGCACTTGCCTCAGTTAAGGTCAGTGTTCATGATTTAACAACAAGAAAGAGGCTGTCCAAAAATAGTATCCATTGGAGAGTTACAATGCAAAAGCCAGTGCTGACCAAAAAACAACACAAAGGCTTGTCTCACATTTCCAAAGAGCATATTGATTATAAATCAAAAGTTATTTTGTGTAATATTAAAATGTGTTTGCTAATCTGAATCATTTAAAAATATGCAAAGAAAAAGGTTAGGAACGTGGCAAATACATTTTCACAGCACATGGCTGTATGCTCCATAGGGCTGCAGGTGTATAGTTTTGTATACTTGTTTATCCTTTGCACAAGGGTACACATGCTCATGGAGCATGGTTCCTTGTACATTCAGTAGTTCCAGTATAAGTTGGGAAAGGCAGTCATTCTTGCATGCAGTGGCCACCTCATTGTAAACACACAACGCCATGTAAAACAAACATACAGCCACATGCAATACACTGTCGCATCACAATCAAAGACTTGTCTTTAGAGCTTACATTAAATGCACGTTTTTGATTATAGTCTGTTGAGTAGAGTATGTGTAAGCACTCTACAGGGTGGGTGAAAAGTAATGATAGTGAAGTCTGTATTTCTAACACAAATTTATTAAAATGAATTGCACATGTTCTTTATTACATAGGAAAATGAAAGCAAATCTTAAAATTTCAACGTAGGCACTGGTGACGTCAACCAGTTTCCAGGGATGGAATGCACAGTCTTCTGAAGGAAGTCGTTTGTAATAATGCTGAGAACCTCCTCAATCTGTGCCTCCCAGTCCTTCAATGTACGAGGCTTATGAAATTTTATTTACTAACGTCTATTTAGAGACTGTTTTCATCATGACTCCAGTGATACTACAAGTTCTATAGCCAAATTTATAATACCTAGTTACTTTTCACCCACCCTGTATAAAATGCCAGGGTCCCATTCTGAAAAAACAGCGAGGTCCTGTTGGTTAAGTTGGGCTTCAGTTTTTCTAACTAGTTATTCGTCATATGTGACTTATTCAAAACTGATCTGAAGTAGATTCTCATAGACTTTATTTAGTCAAAAATGGTATTTAGACATAGGCCACTGACATGACAAGATACTCAGAAAGTTCTACTGAACTCTGCACTGTAAAAGTGTAAGTTAGTGGATTGTGATTTAAATATCACTTAGGAGGGGAATATATCAAGAGATTGTAGTTGTTTGTGTTAAGCTCTGGGGGCTAGCCGCAGTTATCAAGGAAATCTGACCTGCTTGACCTCTCATCTTGGGAGGGAATCCAGGGCAGATCTACACAGCGGGAGGCAGGTGGATAGCAAAGGAAGAAAAAGAAACAGGACAGAAAATGTCTTCTGAAGGAGGAGGTGATGTGAGGAAGGGTCATTGGTGGGGTGAAATGGAGAAAGGAAGTAGTGGGAGGGGGAGATGCACTGGCTATAATCTGAATCACATGGTTGATCTTAAAAAGATTTCCCTCTCCTGTAATCATGGCATTGCAGCTTTAGGCCTTTTTTTAGTATGTTTCATTAAACACATTAGTGAATCTTTGTGCAAAGCAAATGCCTTAACAAATTAGGGTTGGTCAAACAGTGTTGGTCAAGGAGCTTTCTTATATAGGAGATATAGCTTATATAAGATATATGTTTTGCAGCAACGACAGATTTTGTATATGTAGTTTGGCAGTGATGTTAATAACATCGTCAAAGTCAGTTACTTTGTCAATAAGTGCAACTTTTTCTTAATCTCAACCCAAACTTGAGGTGTTTGCTGCTTTTACTGCCGGAAACTGTAATTAAATCATCTGATTTGCAGGTTGCAGATTTGACTGTGGAAGTTAGAACTGCAGATTATGTTACCGCAACAAATTACACCATTTACACAGTATAGTGTTACATCCGTTTTATTTTTGGCATCTATAATAGGATTAATGTTCATGTTCATTTTTATTTTAAATTCAAAACAAACCTACCCAGCAGCTTGGACTGTGACTTCTGATGGAGATGTAAATATTAAAAGAATTGTATATATTTGATTGATTAGTTATCGGCAGATTTGCATTCTCTCTGTGACTTGAATGTAATTAATACATGACAGACAAGCTGGTGATACAGACCTGTACTATGTAGCCATTTTTTTCTGTTGCCACCTCATCATAATATTAGCATAAGAAGTGGGTTTATGTTTTGCTGACTAGCTGTAGCTAATGTGACGCTATAACTATGTTTGATTTAAGAAGAGGTAAGCACAGAATAATTTTAAGAATCCATTATGAAAGGCATCACCTCAAATATGGAATAATGCCTATATAATAACCATCATTTAGCCCTCTTTTTATTTGCAGGTAACAATTGTCACAAAGTTTTCCTTGCAGATTAATTGGTCGAATTTTATTTCTCCTGCCAGCTCATTTGTTGACATGTTTCTTCTCTACTTCTACATGTGTTGCAATGGCATGTAACAACTATGAGTGCATGAAATATGTTTCATTCCTCATTAACCATATACATCAATAATTATCTATATCAGTTAAAATGACAACAGACGTAATATTTTTGGCCATATTGCAGTTTCCTGTTTCTTATCAGTCAACAGCAAAGCTGGGAGTCTGCAAATCAGCCCTGCATCCTCTGGCATGACAGGGCAGGCCTCTGCATGGATTATCATTTCCACTACAGGCATAAGGGATTTGACACAGAGTGTTTTGTGTGTGTGAGACAGAGTCAGAGCAAGAGAGAGACTTTGAGAGGGGAAGCAGAGAGGGACAAGAGAGCGTGAATGTGGCAGCTGTGGCTCAGCTGGTTAGGGAAAGGAGAAAGAGGCTGGAACAGATTCATCCCAAGGCTTGTTGCCCTGCATGCGTACACACACAGACGCACACACACACTTACACACTGCTGTGTTCTCACTACCTTATCTTTCGTAGTGATGGGAATGTAGCTGTGTCTTTTCTGTCTGGGAAACAGAGTCATGAGCGTGTGGGAGACACTGTTTGCTGCTGAAATAGGGAACAGTCATCACCAGAATTATATAGGTGTGTACATTTCCCAGATGTCAGACTTATCATAATAAGGGAATTTGCTTCTTTTAGAAACTCACTGGGATGATTGCTCAAGTAATAGGCTGACATCTACAAATCTTTCTGATGCTAACAAATGAATAGAAACCTGCCTTGTAAATTCACTGTATCAATGTTTATGCTGTTTCTCATTTTTATGATCACTATTCCCTTCAATTGTGCTTGTTTGTTTGGACACAGGTTCATGTATGTGGTTGATATGGTGTGATTTGTCAAGCAGTTCAATCCACACTCTGCCACATACAACATAACCAATCATTTATCATCACCACTGTTTACTTTAAGTCGAAAAATGTGTGCATAAAGTAAACAGCTTCTTAAAATCCTATTCTCCTTTTTTTATAGTGTAGATGAACCAGGCATTTCTCTAAGCTTCGTATTTGTTTTACTCCACATACATCAGCCATAAAAATGCTCTATGCATATCTTTAGTACTTACATACTACAATACTGTATAGTATTGTAAGCACGTTGACAGAAGGTGCACAAAATAAACAGCAGTCAGCAGTTTCAGTTATAATATAACAATGAGGCCTTGTGAATGATGCAAGACGAGCCACATTGGAATGTGTCGTCTCTATTTCAAATTGCTGCTAACATCACAAGTGTTGCTGTTGTGACTTATTGACAATTACAAAATAACAGAGGATGCAATTAAAAGAAAGCTTTTATGCTTGTTATCTTTCCTGAACATATATATATTTAGTTATCAGTCCTATTTAAATTGTTTTATAACTGTGCAGCTCTAGTCATAAACAAAACTCTAATGTGGTTTCTGCAGATACTTAAAAGTGAAAGACTTGGGTCAGTGGCAAGGAGTGTGATCAGCACAGTCTGTTTGTCCTCTAGGCTACAGTTACCTTATAAACACAGTGTAATAGTAATATTTGGACACTACTGAACAACAAGATGGCATGGCTTCATTACAGATTTGAAGCATTTGTTCTTTACACACTGTAATTAGTTGATTAGGTACATTGGAAGGTGTAAGCGTTTTCTGTTGTGGTTTTTTTTTTGTTTTTTTTTCAGATGCCATTAGAAGTCATTTATGTGTTATCTTTCTCTGCCTCTGCATCTCATTAAAGAATGCATGCATCCCCTCCCTATCTCTCATCTCTTGGGGGAATGATAATTATGTTGCCAGTTAAGTGCTGGGAAAATAGCAGCTTCAACAGTAACTCATTAATTCACTATAGATTCTGCCCCACAACATGCCTATTGTAGCTAAATCCTCAGAAGGCTTGGGAATGCCATTGAGTGGGCTTGGCCCCTTGTTTTATGGCACCACGTGACTTTGCAAACTATGAGTTGTGGTTCAGAGTTTCGTAGTTTCAAAGATGTTGAAATCCGAAAGGCATCATGATTTAATCTTTGTCAAATATTCCAAACAGCCTGCTCCAAGTTGATGTTTGAACAATCAAATGCTTTCCTTATCAGAGTTTTCATTGTGGCAGATGTGATTATCGGCATTTGTCCTTGCTGGTAGTAAGTTAAATTTGGTCATGCTGTGTGATCTGTGGAGGCAGGCAAACATGAGCACAGTGAAAGACCCTGCTGAATCACGTCTTTGTAAAAAGAATGTGTGTCCGTGTGTGTATATTTCTGTGTGTGGTGTTGGTAACTGTTATGTTATTGTCAAATAAATAGCACAAGAAGACACACCTCGATGACATGGAGCTGACCCTGGGTGCCACAATACCGAAGCCAATTTTTATAGGGTTTTATCATCCTTATTAAAGATATATTTACAACATAAATGCTGACCTAGTGTATGATACTATATGATAATTGCTGGTTTAAACTTCTGATTAGAAGTCCTCATCTGCTAACCAGTATAAACAGTATTATCACATCTGAGCAGGTCTTTTGAAAAAGGATAAACCACTTAGTCTTTCTCTGCAGATCTCCATGTCAATCTTTGATAGGAATCATGCTATGCAGACAATGGGCTTTGATGCCAGAAGATGAGACGAGTGCGAATGGCCGGATTTTGGACAGAGCACCTTTTTTTTTAACAAGGAATGATCACCCAATATTTCTCTCCAGTTTTGCACCAATACCACTCACAGCACAGGCCTGAAGTGGCGCCAAGCTCAAACCCTGAGAGCAAGGAGTGGAAATGCTCACCACTTCACTCTGCTTAGGTGCACAGAATATCCGCCCATGAGCATGTGTGAGTCGGTATAACAGTCAACCAGTTGCACAATTTCTAACTAAAATGATGCTGAGATTTCAACAGACTTTTACCAGTAGACTAGATGTGCAAGTGATTAATTGCCCATGGCGTATTGTGGATACAGTTAGAAACTTTGGCACAAGCTCGCGAGCCACACACACAGCTGTTTTGTTTACTGTCGCTGGTTGATATGTAATTACCATCATGAAGCAGGAGTTCAGTGAACAATCAGTATGTTTTTGAGCTGGTTTAAGACTGAAAGGAGAAGTTTTCTTTTAGCTTATGAAGACAAACAATGACTGGTCATGACAATTATTGGGGCAGATTTTCAGATTACACATATTGCTGGGGATACGTCTCTGGTCCCCCGCAGAGATTATGTAATTGTCCCTCTTCTGACCCCAGCCCTCATAGATCAAGACTGAGGTTAAAGAAGTAACGATACAGCATTTCTAAAAGACCAAAATGATCTTGCTGTGACTGTAAAAAGAGGAAATTATTAAAGCCACAGGTACTCCAAAAACACAGGGATTCATTGTTAAAATATAACTATATAGGCTAATTAATTTGGCCTTTGTGTGTTCCTAGTATAATGTGTTGGCAATAGAGGGATGGAAGAAGTAAGTATTGCTTCACCGCTGCTCTACCGATGAGCATGGGTTTGTGTATTGATACAAACTGGTTAATCTTCCCATCCCTAGTGAAGACAGAATGGGGAAACAACAAAAAATATATCAGACAGAGCTGTTGAGGCAGGAAAGAGCCAGAGCACGAGGCAGGGAAAAGGTGAAGGAAGTTGTTGGGAATGAGAAACAGGCAGAGTTGGGCCTTGTCTCCTTATCTGCACATTCCTGCAGTCTGTGTGTGTGTGGTGGGTGGGGCAGGGTGGGAATGCTGATAGTTGTGTGCACAGTGATTGGCTGAATTGGAGGTTCCAGTGCAGGTCTGGTTTTCGTTTGCCTTGACTTATAGTTTGTTTCCACAGACAAAAAACAGTAGTGTGTCTGTGTGTTTGCTATTCTGTGTGTTTTGTCACACTCTCACATTAATAATGCCTTGTTAATATCAGTTATTGATACTAATAAAGATCTTGCCACGAAGCACGTTCTTCCTGATCCTCCTTCTTCTTATCAGCCAAGTGTTATTATTATCATTATTATTATTATCATATGGTCATAGTTTCACAAAGTTACAGATGAGAGTTCACATTAAGTAGAAACCTATTTATACATTCATTGACATTGAGTCATCCCAAACCAATCCCTGTAAACCCCAAAACATCTTCCAGCCCTTAAAGTTGGAAGTTTCACTCAGTAAGGGTTTCACTCTGTTTCACTAACGTTTCACTCTTTAAGGGTGTGCTCACAAGTGAGAACCACTGTCTGAGAGGCAGTTTTAAGTTTCAGTGCTTGTGAGAAACCCACGACTTGAACTAAACCAACTGGAATAATTGAAAAATAATGGGAAGTCTGAATATCATCTGAAGTTCCCACTCTCCTGACCTCAAAACTTTTTCTGCCACAAGGGAGGAAAGTTAGTGTGGTTGAGCTGGGATGACTTTGCTGCTGGACGGTACATGAGATTCTAGCCTAGCATAGCTGCGTGTTTGGGCCAATGAATGGCAGTGAACAGACCGCTGCCTATCAGCTCCATGGTGCTGCACTGTGGTCAGTGAAAATACTGTACTGTAGTAGTACAGTTGAGAGTGCATCTAACCCAGAGGCTCCAATATTTAACTTTATTTAGTTGGAAGTACAGTACATTTGTTTTATTAGATTTGTATGATTAAAACAAGAAAGTCATTTGCAAACATACATTAGTTATTTTAAGTGATTTATTTTTTTCCAGGTTTAATGAAGTTAACATTTAATGTTTGAATAATGAGGTTTAATAAGACAACATCCTATATACATACAGTACAGACCAAAAGTTTGGACACACCTTCTCATTCAAAGAGGTTTCTTTATTTTCATGACTATGAAAATTGTAGATTCACACTGAAGGCATCAAAACTATGAATTAACACATGTGGAATTGTATACATAACAAAAAAGTGTGAAACAACTGAAAATATGTCATATTCTAGGTTCTTCAAAGTAGCCACCTTTTGCTCTGATTACTGCTTTGCACACTCTTGGCATTTTCTTGATCACATTCACAGGCATTTTCACTTCACAGGTGTGCCCTGTCAGGTTTAATAAGTGGGATTTCTTGCCTTATAAATGGGGGTGGGACCATCAGTTGTGTTGTGCAGAAGTCAGGTGGATACACAGCTGATAGTCCTACTGAATAGACTGTTAGAATTTGTACTATGGCAAGAAAAAAGCAGCTAAGTAAAGAAAAACAAGTGGCCATCATTACTTTAAGAAATGAAGGTCAGTCAGTCCGAAAAATTGGGAAAACTTTGAAAGTGTCCCCAAGTGCAGTCACAAAAACCGTCAAGCGCTACAAATAAACTGGCTCACATGCGGACCGCCCCAGGAAAGGAAGACCAAGAGTCACCTCTGCTGCGGAGGATAAGTTCATCCGAGTCACCAGCCTCAGAAATCGCAGGTTAACAGCAGCTCAGATTAGAGACCAGGTCAATGCCACACAGAGTTCTAGCAGCAGACACATCTCTAGAACAACTGTTAAGAGGAGACTGTGTGAATCAGGCCTTCATGGTAGAATATCTGCTAGGAAACCACTGCAAAGGACAGGCAACAAGCAGAAGAGACTTGTTTGGGCTAAAGAACACAAGGAATGGACATTAGACCAGTGGAAATCTGTGCTTTGGTCTGATGAGTCCAAATTTGAGATCTTTGGTTCCAACCACCGTGTCTTTGTGCGACGCAGAAAAGGTGAACGGATGGACTCTACATGCCTGGTTCCCACCGTGAAGCATGGAGGAGGAGGTGTGATGGTGTGGGGGTGCTTTGCTGGTGACACTGTTGGGGATTTATTCAAAATTGAAGGCATACTGAACCAGCATGGCTACCACAGCATCTTGCAGCGGCATGCTATTCCATCCGGTTTGCGTTTAGTTGGACCATCATTTAATTTTCAACAGGACAATGACCCCAAACACACCTCCAGGCTGTGTAAGGGCTATTTGACCAAGAAGGAGAGTGATGGGGTGCTGCGTCAGATGACCTGGCCTCCACAGTCACC
>OMLM01009908.1:46285-73785 GCA_900302695.1 Helostoma temminkii | reverse complement strand
ACATTTATCTCAAATACACAGCCATGTCTAAGGGCAAGAAGACATGTGGCAATCAATAACTTCATATTTTCATATAGCATATTTTTAAAAAAACATTGTATCGGTTATATGGCAGTTTCATTTCTTCTCTTCTCAAAAAGTACAAATGGATTTTCTACCAGTTCTGCTTTAGGGGTTATCCTGGTTCACACCATATTAGGAAATGAGTCACTACGACTCCTAAACCTCTAGAAGGGACTCCATGGTTCATTGTGGCACAGTGGTTCATGAGCTCAATCAGTGAGTGATCTCATGTCTGTAAATCCCAAGTCTTCAAGCTTTGTGAACACAGCTATTGTCCTCTCGACAAGTCCCCTCTCTGGTGCTACACCAACTTTAAATCACCTGATCAGACTGGAATCTTTCAGGAGGGGAATTTTTTTGCGTGTCTTAAAAAATGAGGAAGAAAATAGCAGTAATGATGTCACTAGGATGAGGTAACTGAGTGCTATCCACGGCAGCAGCAGGATGTATAATCACTGTCAATACTAGTCTGCTGTATCTGCTGAGGCGGACAGCCACAGGCACGGGTGGTTCCTGTGACAGTGGTCACCATTTCCTGTCTGGAGGACAAACAGGAAAACTTCTGCTGACAGGAGGTTACTAAAGTCAAATGAAGGTCAATTGTGTGAGGATGACCAAGCTTATTTTGAGCAGCAGTCAGCATTTGCTCCTGCTGAGTCATTAGGGGGTAGGTTTTCCCTTTTTGTCTGTATTTATTTTCTCTCACTTACTGTCAAAAACCTTGTCATTTAGAGAATCCAGAATTGAGTTTTACTGCTTTACTCAGGAGTCTTCTTATTCTTAACAAAACCACTGAGTGTCAGCTGGAACAACTCGCACTAAATAATGCTCTTCTGAAAAGGAGTGTGCTTTGTAATTTAGTTCTGCAGCTAGTATGTGATAAATTACGCAAAGATGACGTGGGTTTGGTTTGAATTGGTAGACAACAGTGAATAAGCTGGTATTATCGATGTGCAAACAGTACATGTAGCTGCATGTATAATAGTGTGTGCGTCCATTTCTGGAAACTACCGTAAACAGCATGGTCCTGTTCTCCTGCAGGCTGGTAGGCTGTACTTCAGCAGAGCGGGCAAGTGCATCAGTAGTGTTGGTGTGAGAAATCTCTGGAGAGAGTCCATTCTCATCCAGAGCCTGCAGGCAGGGAAAGCTGGGGTCTCTCTTGAACAAGACAGGGCGCTTCCCAATGGTGGGGCTCCCTGAGGCACCATTACCAACAGCACCACCCAGTCCATTGGATTGGAAGGATAACGCCCTCCTCAGGCCACCCATCAACCCCCCGCTATTTCCACCTTTATCAGTCGTCCCTGAGACATGCATCTGACTAAACTTTTCAATGCACTCATCAATGAGTGCAGGCGGGGCTTTCTTGTCGGCGACACTCACTCGGCCACAAAATAACACCTCAAACTTTTTGGCAAAGGCTGTCGGAGACACGGCGGCATTGGCCGCCACCGAGGTTGTTGTTGTGGAGAGAGAAGACAAACATGTCTCAGAGGGATCTCCACCTCCGGTGGAAGTTTTGTTGGAAACGGTGGTGATGTCATTGTTGCGGGCAGAGCTCTTGCCAACCTGCCTCAACGTACTGATGATCTCAGGGACCTGGTGAGACAGTGAGCAGGAGATAAGAATGTGTAACAACTACGATAAAACACAGCAATCAACTTCAAGTGACCGGCGTTGTACCAATTGCACAAATGGAGCTTGATGAGTGAAATGTGAGGTGTGATGACTGTGCTAGAGCGTCATATTAGCATAAGAAACCGCAAAAAAAATGCAAATTGTGTAAAAGTGAAACTACACCAGATCTGGGGTCAGATCAGTGTCCTTTGAATCAAACACATGTAATGTATTCAAACCCTAAGCTTATGGGAATTTGGTTACATAAAAGATAAATAAATAAATCTGGACACAGTTACTTGGACACATCTTTCCCTGGTTGAGGTCAGGCTAGTTCTCACGCTTAACGTCAGTGTTACAACCAACCAATGTGCCACGCTGACACACAATGTTTAACACAAAGTTCCTCCACAAAGCTTCCTCTTTACCACTGTGAACTGTGAACATGAATCAGTGTGCAGCACGTCAAATGTACTGTATCGCATTTTGAAATACAAACATTTTGAAATACATACTTAAAATCTGAGATTCCAGCTTTTACAGCAAACAGTATCTGTTCAAAGTAAGTACTGTGTGTACTTTTTAACACACTGCAGTTAAAATAAAGCTTATCAGCAACTCTGACACATAGCTGAGGCCTCATACTGTAGCAAGTAGCATGTAATCATTTTGTTCTCTTTAAATGAAACTAGATAAAGTCCTGTGAATTTTTTAACAGGGTTTCGTCACTAGTACATAACAAGTAACAAAGTTACTTTGTTTCTTTGGTTTTCAAGCTCCACTAATGTGGAAACAAAGAAGAAGCAAAAACAAACAAATTCAACAAGTTTACCTGGTTCACTGTATGATATGAGTTCAGTGTGTGGTATGAAATGTTTATCAACAATGAAAAATGCATGTTATTTCCATGCCAAATGCAATCATAAGGTTGAGTGCTTTGTTTCCTTTTCTTCCACAGAAATGCAGCTTTTCACATTCAACCATCATCCAAACTGTACACTCTTTGTTGTTTTTGTAATATGGAGATGTTCATGTTTTGTACTGTCAGTGACCATGTATCTCGTTATTTTAACTGCGTGCTGAAACTGTTTTCAACTTAACCTGATGTTAACCACCTTCATGTGCTGAATATGGCAACTGGTTTCCTTCTGCACTATGATCATATGCAGTGCCTCAGTAAAGTCTCTTCAGGTACCTACTTCAACAAACATTAACTACTTTATTGTATGAAGCTGCTATTTGCTGGACACTCACACCGTCCCAGCAGTGAGGACAGATGTCCTGGAAATACTACATGGACAAAATTTCCATCTCTCAGTGCAGATGCCACACCTCACTATGAGCTAACCTGCCATATGGTGCAATGTGTGTTACAGTTTCTTGGACTAGAGCAGCCCTTGTGGTGTCTTCCTGTGTTGAAAAGAAGGAGAATTGCGACCTTTCGTCTCAAAGCAGGCTTTGTACTCCCTTTATTCGATTCCCTTTTTCCTCTCCTGCCTAATGCTCTCCCCTTTCCCTCTTCACTCTCTGCTTAAACACTGGCTACCCATTTTACCTCTATACTGTGCAGCTTGAATTTCTAATAAACCAATTTAAAGATGACTGTTTACCAGTGTCACCATTTGGGCATAGCCCAATTGGCTTTTTGCCGAAATGTGTATTTCTGGATTTGGTTTCCACCAAACACTTTACAAGACAAAAACATCCAATATGTTCAGCAGGGTGCGTATGGTGGGTTTGTCAGAACTGTTCTGCTGAAAGCAGAAGTCCTGCATTATTTCACATAGAAATGCCTCAATGTTTAAAAGGTGAGACTCCATTTCATGCCATAACCGTTTAGAACTGTAATGAGACACTATCACGATCTTGAAGAACATTCATGGACATGGCAGAAAGCAGCAATGATGAGAAAAATCTGATTTTAACACTGCAGGTTCTTCAGGACTGGCTCAGTTAGGACACAGGCAGCTCTGCTCTGAACTTAAGTTGTGTGTTATGTTTACTCAGCAGCTGAACCTTTTTTTTATTTCAACACACTGTGTGAAAGTGTTTTTCTGTATTACTTTTGTGTCTTTACAATCTATACAAAAAATGAATCTCCTTTCCTCTGTCACTTGGTGTTTAATGTCTGTATTTGTCTAGTTTACTTTTTAGCAGACAGTGTTTATAAATACAGTCATATATGTCACTTGATGTTTATTAAAAGTGCTTCCTGTGCCACCACTTCCGCAGTGGTGGTGATCAGGTAAAAATCTTTCTCATGACCCAAATATATATGTACAAATCTGTTGATATCCTCCCACAAAAACAAAACAACAAAACAAAAACAAACAAACAAAAAATCTTTAAAAAATGTCACTCTATTTTTTATTTTATTAATTTTGTCAGTATGAATTTTTTCAAAGAAAACAGCAGCTTCCTCTGTAAGACTACCAACAATTCTGTCCAAATCTGTGTTTTGCAAACGTTGATTTCTTCATTTTGACATGCAGATACACTGCTTTTCTTTTTCACCTGGGCAACTCTGCTGTTAAGTGGACGCTGAGACTAGAATGAGGACGGACTAGAACAAATGAACCGTAACTCACACAGAAATCCTTTTTCTGTAATCACTCTTTCCATGACTAACACAGAGGATTTCCATGACCATTAACGTAGCATGGCTGTGGCTTGTGCTAGTTTTAGACACAGAATAGAAACAGACAGACACTACAAAAACTAAAAGAATGGCTAGAGGGAGACTGGGAGCACTTGGAGAAACAAGTATGGGGCGCAACAATCACCGGCCTTAAACCAATTTTAAAGTTACGCTTCTTTGTAAGAGGCCTGCAGAGTCTCAAACCGCTAACAAAAATCTTACTTGTGTATTCTAAACAGCCATAGTCTGACAGAAATGTGACTAAACAAACCACTACCAATCTGTCATTCACGCACAAGGTGGTGGCACATCAAACTAGTCAAACTTTTTATTAACAAGACTAACCATTGTAATGTCAATCATAGTTTTTAATCAGTCAGAAAGGAATTTATAATGCAGTGCTATTTCTACCACAATAATGGCTCACGTCCAGCTCAATATAGGAAAGGTTTTATGATCGGTGTCACACTGATGACTCGGCACTTTCCCTTGGTAATCTTTGAAAGAGGTACACTGTGTGCTGCTGATTTGTATAATTTTGTTGATAATTGGTGTTGCAGGATAAACACAATAGCAAAAGGACACCAGACAGAGAAAACTGTCTGTACTGTGGTTTTCAGATCCTTAAGCTCTGTGCCACTGCACCGGTGTTTATGCGTACACTAAGGATGGTAGTGAGTCACATGTTTTCTTGCAGCCAACATATTTTTTTTTTACCTTGTCTTTATTTTTTTTTAATTAAAATAACTAATGTCTTCATAAATTCACCAACCTTTTCCAGGCTACTGTAAACAGGTTTCTCTATGTTATCATACTAACTAGGCTTCCAGTAACACACAAACTAGAAAAGAACACACATTAACACTAAGTAGAAAGATTGCAGTCTTGTTGTCGTTTAATGTTGTATATTACTGGTGTTTTTAGTTAATAAAAATGTAATAACATGTAAGTCAGATCAGAGCCTTGGTTCATTCTGAACTTTTCTGGTGCTTATTTCGATGTCTCACTGTCTTGTTTTTATGTGAAATTAAAAATAGCAAGAACAACAACCAGAGCAGTAACAACAGCAACATACTGTACGCTCACACAATAACCAGTGGCTGCTAACACACAACCCGTGTGTTTTTCCTATTGCGGATTCAGTTTGCAAAACCACACTGGCAGTGCAGCAGACCTGCGAACAAAAAGGAGGAAGTGGACGAGCTAAGAAGAATCAGTGGTTGAGTCATACACCAGTGCAGTCATTAACATGAGATGTCTGAGCAGCTACTAAACCGGCAGACACCCTCACAGCCTGGTCCTGCTGCGTCTTGCCTTGGTATGAGGACAGCTCACTCCTTTTTAAAAACACTTGGTACTTTGTGCTGTCTTAACTGCACGCTGCTCTAGATGAGTTTGTCAGCTAAATGTTACCACTTTTACATGATTTCTCTTTTTTAAAAAAGCTCTACAGTGCAGAGTTGAAAAAGGACAAAGCACAGGCATTATACTGTTGTGAAGTACGTGTACTTTACTTCAACTTTACAATATAGTTCAGTAGAAAAAGGAGTACTTTCAACTACACGACATTGTTTGGTAAATGGTATTGAGGTATTTTAAGGACAAAGTAAAACTAAATCAAATGTAGTGAATGATGCAAATGTAGAAATGATAGAATACAAAACCCTGCAAATCTACAATTAGTGCTACTGCTACAATGCAAGGTTTTAGTCAAACGACTTACATGCATCTTTATATATCTTTATCCACTTAACCTGTGGCACTAAATGTTATATCTAAAGTTATATCTCTGCCAGATGTTCCTGTGCAGCAGATGACTTCACTGAGCATTAGATAAGAGGAGGAAACAATACAGAACAAACTATGAAAATATTCAGTCACCATGTCAGTTACTGTATTTAAAAAATGTACTCTTGTGTAACTATCAGATGCTGTTAATATATCTTGGAAGAAAGATATTCTGATAGCCATGTAAATCTTTCTCTAGACATTCAATATCCCTACTCTGATTTAGCTTCTCCTCTTAGGATGAACGCAGACAGTGGACAGTATTTTAATGAACAAGTGAGTGAAGCTTCACAATCAGTATCTGAAATGAAAACTGGATTGTTGTATTACTACAGAGGACAGTGACTTTTTACAAAAATGGTGACAGCTGAAACCTCCAAACATTTAGCACACATACAATTATAAAATGAAACAAAATCACAACGAGAAAAGATCTTCATGGGACCAAAAAACTATTACAGTTGATTTTCTTTTTAAAACCAAAGATGAACAAAAAGTATTGTACATGTCACCCAAAGCAACAGTGTGGCTCTTGGAGGTGTTTTTCATTTTTTAACAGTGGAGTCTGTGGCACAGGCAAAGCAACAGTTGGCAAATACAAATGATTATTTGTTGCATTATTTTTATGTGATTTATTGACAATCATAAAAATATAGAACCCCAGCATTTCATGTCATAAAGTGGGTTAATGCACTTAATGTCCTTGGTTGAGTTCAGAGCTTATAATCATGCCACCAGATCACAAGAGAAACTGGTTTTAAAAGCTATTCATTCCAACTCTGAGTTGAGGGAAGCTGTGCAATGTCTTACTGGAATGAGCTGCAGCACAGATATAAGTAAGTCACACTAATTCCTCTGAAAAAGTTTAAAGTCATTGTTTAGTTAGCATACCAATTATTTCTTCTTATGTCTATCTTTCAAATGATATACTCACAATGTGTTGGAGATTTCATGAATAAACAAATCTTAAACTAGTATTAAAGACACATTCAACTAATCACAAATAGCAAAACACTGGACGTAAGGTCCTTTAACACAAACAGAATGAATCTCACAGACCAACAATAACAAAAAGAGAATTTGTTTTGCTCAGTTCCAACATGAATTTGAATCACACATATTTGACCTCAGGGTGTTTAAGCAATTGACTGACATAAACAGACAATGAAAATGTTCCTCGACTGCACAGTACAGGCGTGCTGAGACAACATGTACCTACGTGTGTGTGAAATATGCTTGTTAGCCTTTCTGGGTAATGTTTTTTAAACTTAAAAAGAGGTCATACTGCTGCTTTTATAAACAATGTATGAAGCTAAAGGCATCAATGACTAGGGGTAGAAAAGTTACTCTTGTCCTTTACTCAATATAATCCATTAGAAATAAAAGTCATGCATTTATAATATGATTAAGAAATCAGAAATATTATCACCAAAATGTATTAGAACTATCAAAACCACTTGCAGAAATTTGGCTCCTGTAATCGTTATACTACAATAAATCACAATTTTCACAAAGTGTGAACACAGTAATTTATATAAGTTGCAACCCCTGAAGGTAGAGCTGGTTTTAACAAGTGTAAGGACAAAATATACTTCTTGAGGATGAGAAAAAAGAAAGGTTAAATGCTGGGAGTACCCACTGCTCTGTTTTTGAAGGCACTAAAACTGAATTGTTGATTCAGATTCAAATTCTAATAGCTTGTGCTGTAGTGGTTGGTGATTTGTCTCACAATATAGAAAGAAATCCCTGTAAACTCTAGAAAATAACAGAAATAGTCACAAAAATAGGTCAAATAATGATATATCCAGATCATACTAATATAAGTAATTAACATAGAATCTGAAGAAGATGATCACCTCTGATACTGTGTGTATCCAATACCTAATCCCTATGTTCCTAATCTAAACTCTGCATACTATCAGTTTACACTGTTTGTGGAAAACTGATTTTATTATATGGTATAGGGTTGAACAGGTAATTGTTTTTAATACTGTGTCTACACAGAAGACGTAGTGTGAGCATCATGTTATCTAGGAAACAGCAGAAGCTTTCGTCCTGCATGTGTGTGTCTAGACACAGAAGGCTTTGGGGCTAACACAAAGTATTGGTCACCTGCGTTCTGGAAACTCAAAGAGAGGGGCTGCAGCCAGCAGGGACCTTGACAGCCTATGCATCTTGTGAAGTGGCAGGAACAACATAAACATTGTCAATTTGACCATGTCATACTACTGTACTACTATCTAATCTCTGTTTCACTTGACCATTCACTGTTTCTGTTCCCCCTTTCCTCTCCAAACACCTTGTTCCTCACTCTTTAGCCTTTAGTGTCTACTTGTTTTGAAACCATCTTGGCAGGAGAATGGAGTCTGCTATCTGTCCACTAGCAACAGACTTCTCTCTGTTTGGCCTAACCCCTCCATATGCCCCTTCCTCTTCCTCCTCATTTCACCACTAGAGTCTCTGGAACACTTAAATTAACGGATACACTTGTTCCTTGCATGTGTCTGTCGTCTCACTGCACTCTCTTTATTGTCCTTCTGTCATTAAAGACACAGAACAGCCTTGAGGAGGAGGAGTGTTTGTTTTCATTATTGTCCTGGTCCAGGCTTTCCTCATTTCAGCCTATCCCAACTTTGCTACCTCACTCCCTCTGCTTTTCTTGGTTGACAACAGCTCTTTAACCACTAAACATGAAAATGCTATCGGCCCCTTTTACTTAATTTAGTCACACCCTTCCTAAATACATTGTCATTCAAGACACTGCTCTGTACAGATTAATTTAAACACAGCTACCGGTCAAATGCAGATGACTCATCCAGGAGGTCATAAAAGAAACCAGAACAACATCTGAAGAACTGCAGGCATCACTTGCCTCAGTTAGGGTCAGTGTTCATGATTCAACAATAAGAAAGAGACTGGGCAGTTGGGCAAAAGCCACTGCTGACTGAAAAGAACAAAGAACAGGCTCATCTCACATTTGCTAATCCCCAAGACTTCTGGGAAAATGTTCTGTGGACTGATGACGCAAATGTTTAACTTTCTGTAAGGCCCGTTACGTCTGGTTTAAAACTAATACAGCATTTCATAAAAAAAACATAATGTCAACAGTCAAACATGGTGGAGGTGGGGTGATGGTCTGGAGCTACTGCAGCTTCAGGACCTGGACAACTTGCCATAATTTCTGGAACCATGAATTCTGTGCTCTACCAGAAAATCCTAGGAGAATGTCCTTCTATCTGTTTGTGACCTCAAGCTCAAGCACACGCCAAAACATAAATAAATAAAACTTAAGGTTTTGGAGTGGTTTAGCCATAGTCCAGAGATTGAGAGGCTGTGGCATGACCTTAAACAGGCCATTCCTGCTCAAACACCCTCCAGTGTGGCTGTATTAAAATAATTCTGCAAGGTCAAAATTCCTCCACAGCGATGTAAAAAGACTCATTGCCAGTTATTGCAATAATCAAAATAAGCTTTTGTTTTCCTTGTACTCTTTTTTTATTAACTTAACTTATTAACTTCTATTAATACAGGAATCCAAATCCAGAAGCAGCCACTAATAGATTGTTGTGCATCTCTTGGCAAAAGACACATTTTGTTGAGTCATCATCATATGTCATCTGGATTAATTGTTCCAATACTTAACCTTTAGAAGATCCCTTCCTTCAAAATTCTCCCTTTTTTAGACTGTTTATACAAGGCAAAAATATCTGATTTGGATTAGGGAGCTGGAGGGAGGGAAGGGGATTTTAGAGAGGATTTGCTCCTCGAAGGGCAGCCTCAGCTACACACAGTATAGTCAGTGAAACGTTTACACGAGGCTGATCTCTGACAGGAAGGCAGCTGGACACGCTGTAACCCACAGACTTGGCCTCTCGCAGAGGAACAACACTGAACAAGAATGATGCATCTCACTATGCCAGTATTAAATAGAGCTACTGTAGTACTGACCTCGAAAAAGAAGGAAGTTACACAAGTACCACCAGTAAAAGAGAAGCTGCAATTCAGTGCAATAAACAAAAACTTGTCAGTGTTTGTCAAAGAGAAGAAAAAGGTCAGGGCATGAAGTTATCACATAGAGTCTAGTGAGTTCCCTAGAGTTACTGATGAAAAGTCCCTTCAGCATTCCCCTCTCTTTAACTGCACTGACTTGTCTCTTTCTATAGCTTCTATAATATCTGGTCTCCTCAAATTAAGGGTCTCAGCCATGTCTGGGAGGTTTGGTAAATAAAGATAAGATATAAAGCTGCAAGAATGCTATAGACTTTCTACACAAACATTAGAAATCTAAAGAATCATTAACCTTATGATTACATTTAAATGAGTATGTAGCTTACTGCAGTAAATTATCTGTATTAATGAATAAATTAGGAAACATGGACAGAAGCTACAACCAGAGGAATATTATCTAAATGCAGCTCTTGACACGGTCATTTACTCTGGAAGCCTGAGCAGAAATGAGAAGTTGCAGAGAAATGTCACTGAAAACCCAATGACACCCTTTTGCAGTCTGGAAAAACAACAACGATGACGAGCCAACTAAAAGTCTGTACTTCCCGTGGTCATGCATCTGAGTCTTGTGCCTTGTAGGGAATGGCCAGAGCAAAGTTCAAAGTTCAGGAGCAAAGCAGTAGATTAGTAGCATCATTTACAGAAACTGAAGTGCAAACAAGAGAAATGGAAAGATTTTGAAAGGTTGGGGACGGTTTTAAAGCAGGAAATGTCGCTGGGTGATTGAGAGGGGTTAGTCCAACACATTGACATCACATCCATCTGGATTAAGGAGCCACTTCACAGCACAAAGAGAAGCAAAGCAGAGATGACAAACTCATTTAATGTGATAACAGAGACACAGTGTAGGGGGTTGATGTCTACAGCCTTAGTAAACATCTTGACTAGAATAAATGAGGTCAGAAAGTTCACTGATAATTCCAGTGTCCTCCTCTCAGATGGACTAAAAGCGTGGAAGTGTGAGGTGGAAGACAGGTGAGACAAGTGTCAATAAACAGATGGACAACTTACAGTTATATAAAGACAGGAAAGTGCCTGTAGTTTACTGGCTTGTTTTTGCTACAGTGCGAGGACTGTGTCACATGAAAGGTGGAGGGAAATCCCATTAAAAAAAAAGGGGGAGGGAAAAGCATGTGAGACCAAGGACTTACAAGGAGAGAGGATGGCTGGAAAGGGGAAAAAGGGATGAGAAATCAAAGTACTACAGTCCCCCTTGGACAGTTTGGATAATTATTAACTCATTAATCACTTCTGAAACTACATTTTTTGTGAAAAACAATATGCAGACGTTGGTACTTTCCAAGACAAGGCAGTCGGGAGACGGTCTAAAATTTCTGTCGAGCATCATTCAAACCAAGTAAATAACGCTTTTTAAAACATACACCTCCCGTTCCCATGTACACAAACTACAGAAGTGATAGAAAGCATGCAGAAAAACCACAAATCACAAAAATTAAGTCAGAGTGGTGATTCTAAGTCCTGGTTAAGGATTTAAGGTGGAATGTACATGGAGCCATTGAAAGCAGAGAGTCTGCTGAACAAAGAGCCACAGACAGGCTAAGTGACTCATACACCGTACCAAACGTTTTGCCTTGTGTTCCAGGAGTGAAATCCTGGCATGACTACAATGACTCTGGAGGTGATATCGCCATGACTCACCCACACACTCACATCCACCTACAGTACATTTGGATTGTGTTTAAATAAGCTAAGCAGACAGATTGTCATGTAGTCAGCTTTACAAAAGGAACTGACATTTCTATAACGCACTGTTCAACAGAGGCAGCAGCTCAGTCAGTGATAACCCTGTTTCATTACTAAAACAATCAGGTACTGTTTCTGTCACTACTCTGAGCCACTGTAAGTAAGGAAGAAAGTTACACCAGGTACTGCACATAAACTTGTAAAGTTATTTTACAAAAGAAGATGTGACAACCTCAACCACACACACATCCTCTGCAGCTGTTCATGAGTAATAAACCTTATCTAGATGAATGTGAGATTGGAGTTGAATTCCAATCCTATTACCACTAAGATCAGGTAAGACAGAAAACTGATCAGCAACTGTTTTCAGAATTAACTAATCCACATAAAGGTAAAGTTTTCAAGCAAAAGACAACAACGCTCTCAATTTGTATAATGATGCAACTAAGACATCATTGGATCAAGAAAATAATCAGCATCAGTATTAAAAAATACTTATTTAAATCAAATACTTAATGTTGAATACCAATACTTGCACCTCCATAATAATTCTGACACATTTATATGTAATATGGTGCTGGATATGATGATTGACATGTGTATTTATGATTCAATCTAAGACTGAATTTAGTGTTTATTGTTTTTTAATTAGTATTTGTATTAACTGAATTAATTATGCGTTTACCATCCTAGAAGCTGCAGATTTGGTAACACAAATGTAAGACTACATGAAAAAATGGATGTAATAAAGTAACTTAAATCCTCAGTATTTACCAGGTAAACGCGTCAGGTAATTAGTAAAATAAATAAAGTGTATGGTGACAACAGGAGCTTCTGCTTTACTAACCTTAACGTCAGATGGTAAACTTGTTGGACTTGGCTAACAACAGGTTGTGCTAATTAAGCTAGCGTTGCTGCTCGGTAACGTTAGCTAACTGTACACTTAGCATGGCAGCAAACTGCACAACACCGCCCAGACAAAGCTCTAAGACAAAACTTACATCTTTCTGCTCTTGTTTGATGTTGAACAGGTTGAATCGCTGGAGTCGTGCTTTCATCCCATCCGCCATAAACTTTACAAAACCAAGATCCGGATGGTTACTTCTCCGAAACTAGTGTCTGACAGTGTGGGAAACTTGTGTTTCATGTCATTGGAAAGTTGGTTTTGCTGCCTGAAGCAGAGGCTCCTGCGGTTGAGCGACAAGTTGACCAACATGAAACCACAACACGTCAAGATCATACATTTCAAAGTAAGAGCAACCGCAACACTTCATATGAACTTCCCTTACACTGTAAGAGGCCTTTGGTTTTGTTTTGAAAGTCACTCGAACAACTTCCGTGTTTATTCCGGCTGACTCCAGCCAACTTGACTCAGCTGAATCCGCCAATGCGCTGAGAGACTTGGGTGGACACAGTTCCTGTCCCCGGTCAGTCAAACTTTAGGCGGCAGACTTTGGGGTGGTTTTCACTTTACCGTTACATGGTCTTCGTTGGTATGACTGAGTATAACGAGTATTTCCTGTCTGCGGACAGAGCAGACCCAGTCAAACAGGAAGGAAAGCCCTTGGGAAGCAGCTGACTGGGAGCTGGGAATAATGCAGCTCACTGCACAGAGGTTTCCAAACTCAAGGCTTCATGTCAAGCTTCACAACCTTAGTACAGAACTTATCACAGCTTGTAATGGTTGGCCTGCTGTGGAAGGACAATCAGCAACTGCCTTTAAATGTCTTATTTACCTGTGTTCAAATAAAAAACAGCAAACCTATAATAAAATAATCTGAACCATGGAAACCAGTGATTTGACTCTACATTTGTTCAAACTGAGATAGTGAATTATTGGTCAAACGCGGGTGTTACCCAGCCTACATAATGGACTGGATTTTAACAATTTAACTCTGTACAACATGATTAGTATTTACATATTTATGTAAAAGTTTATTTTGCTGATATAATAAAAGGTATGTCGATATCTCCATACGACAGATAGTGAGAGATAGTGTCATTTTATCATAAAAAAACTATCCAGTCTATCTCAAACAGCATCTAACTAGCATAGTAAACTAAGACCAAATACTGAACACAAAGGTTACTGCTAGTGAATAATACCTTTTAATTACCAAACAATAAACGACAGGAAACTAAACTGTTAATTGGTCAATTAGAGATTAATAATAAAAGTATTCCTGTTGAATTATAAAGTTCTAGGTCAGTAGTTAAGACCAAATTAATAATTCGTAATTATAAAAATGGCTTTATAATAATCAGATAAGCACAGAATACCTGCCCCTTGAACTCCTAAAACAAAAATCACTGTGATAAATACACAGTCCTTTAAAAAAACTTAAATAAGACTTCACACTGAAACACTGAACTTTATAACACTTCAGTGGTGACACCCAGTGGTTGCTGTTTACCACAAGCAGCAGGGGAAGCCCCACAGACCCTCTGAGAAAGTTTCTGTCCCCTGACACAGAGGAGGAAGTCACTGTTTTTGTATATTTTAAAGTTTTTGTGATTGTTTTTAGGCATAAAGGATATTTTGTTTTCAAGTGGCAGACACAAACAACACTCCAGCAATGCTTTTGAGCCTTTGGCCATCTTTTCAAACTTTTACATTGTCAAAATATGACACATCCGCATAATAATATTTTACCATGTTCACTGTATACTGGACAAATGCTACTGTATCTTTAGGTTAAATCTAAGTTTAAATAGAAGGGTAAACATTTAATATCACACAATTACAATTCAGTATATTTGAGAAAATGTACTTTTTACATCTCCTGTCTCTCCTGTAGCCTTGTTTTTGAATTTGAGCCAGTGAACACACAGGTGAAGGATTACTGCATGAAAGTGTGACCTAAACCATCCCCTACCCTTCTTGAAAGTGACAGTAGTTGCAGATGCAAAAGTGTGATTCAGTGAGTGGTTGAGTGTTTCCTGTGAAATTGTTTATAGATCTGATGAGGTGTGCGGTGGTTTTGGTTTGGTGAGGACCAGGTCTGTTCCTGACTGCCATACTAGCTTGTTTTCATAATTAAGAAGTTAAAAGTAGATTTAAAAAAACCCCACAGTGCTGCTTAAGAATTGCAGACATTAGCAGCATGTGTGTGTCTGAACCCAGAGCGACAGAGCTAGAGCGACAGAGCTAGAGCGACAGGTGGTCAGCCTGACACGACCGTTACGAGCTGTCTCTTCTCAGCCACTGAAGAAACAACAAGAACAACCAGAACTCAAATGCACCGTAACACACAAACTCCACAGCAAAGACATCACAGCAGGCACAGAGCCTCCGGAAGTGGTGTCCATGGTAACGTGGTTTGACATCCTGCTTGGTTGGTGTAAATCAAGTTCCAAAACACATACCTACACAGGCTTTGTGTATAAGCCAGCTGATCTTAGCACTTACAGATTAACTGACATACGGTGGACACACACAGTTATACAGGGCTGGTAGTTACTCTATTCTATTCTTATTCTACCATCTTTGATTCAGTTAATACCTTAACTACTCTCCACTGTCTCCATTTGTACGTTTGGCATGGCATACATCGAAGATACCATGCAGTCTCTCATGGCTGACTCAGCTGCAGCTTTACAGTGAACATAGAGGATGTTGACAAAGCGCACCATGTGAGGCAGGAGTGAAAGGATGGCAGGTCTGAACAGGGTGTGTCAATAGTGTGTGAATGTGTGTCCTGCATGTGGAGTTTACGTTTGCTGATCGTGACTTGTGACGTTAAATGGTATAAAACCACATTAGAGATGGGCTGCAATAGTGCCGAAGCTAGTTCCCGTTTCTCTCACGACACAGTCACAGTCATTAAATATTAAAGAAAGTGCTTCATTGTTGCCAGGCTCTTTCTAGTGTCAGTCTAATCTTTACCTACTCAGCATCTCTTTAATATGACATGCTATATGTCAACTTTCATGTGTGACTCATACAATATTTTGGACCAAACCCTTAAAGCCTTAAACCCTTTAGCTGACTGTTTGCACTTGATTGTTTCGTTTCATCCACTGTGGTTCCACATAGACCTAAAATGGTAAACATTGTGTCACTGTCCAAATATCCCAGTTCCTGACTTTTTGAATCCAAGGCTGACAAATCCTGCTGACAATATGACACATAATAACACGCTGCTCTTTATTCACGTCATTTAATTGACGCACACATTCACACACACCCACCTTGGTGCTGTCCTGGCACTGAAAGACGTAGCAAGCACAGATGGGATCGTCTCTGACCAGGCAGCCAAAGCTGCGGGGCTCCTGGCTGTTGTGAATTAGCTTAGTCACCTGGTGGGGACGACATTCAAACAGCACTGTGTGTGTCAGAGGGTCCCAGACAATACCCTGCTCCACAAAGGACACACATCGGACCCATGATGCTGTTATACACAGAAAAACCTGATTGAAGGTAGAAGGTTTCAACTGTCCACCTCCATGGGCTCCTCTTTGCACCGCAGCACCTGATTCCTTCCCTGCAGTCCAAGACCTGCTGATCTCTGCCACCACCCAGGGCAGCATTGCCATGGTGGTAAGGTGGTGAACTGGCTGGGAACCAATCAATGTTAATTTGTATCGTACCTCCTCTTCTCCCTCATCATTTTCTCCCCACGTTGCAGTCCTCTTCCAGTTGGTGAGTTTCTGCGGACACTGTGCGGAAGACGCAAGGTATGAAAATGATGGACATGAGTGGTGATTTGAGGTGAGATTAGTACGAGGTTTCTCAGAGCTCCCTGGTCTCCTGGGTTTCACTTCAAAATAGAGTCCTTCCATGGCAGCAGTCTGTGTGTGTGTTACCTGAAAAACATCAGTCAGACGAAAAGAGATCTTTTAGGCAAAAACTACAGGCAAGATCTGTTCAGCTACGTACTGGAACTCAAACATATACTTAAAATGTATTTGTCATTTAGAATGAATGTTGATGCAGGGTGTATGCTCCACTTTCTCAGTGCTGCATAACTATTTTTCCAGGACACTATGAATCAGCTGAGTCTTACAGTGGGGCAGTCAGAAGGTCATTTGGAGGGTACTACCACCTGGTGTTTACCCAACCAGAAACACATGGCTTAACTACTGACCTAGACTTTTACAGTCCCAAGGACACACACATGGCATTTAAACAATGAGGATCATATTTAGTCACCAGAGTGTGTCAGAGAGAGTAGGACACATTCACTGTCCTGTCCCAAAACGCTGCTCATACTGCAAATACTGAGGATGACAACGTCAAAACATTGGTACATGAGGAAGATCTGTGGCGACCTTAAGTCATACGACGTATATAACCAAAATGAGTAAACCACCAAATCAGGCGCTTACCTACCTTTCCTTTCCTTTCCTAAGTTTGACATTGCAAAATGATTAAATCCATAACTTCAACCAGCTGGGGACAGGCAGAATGAAACATAGATCGATATGTTGCACCTGAACAGTACACGGAAGCGAAGAACAGATTCAACATCAGAGGAGCGCAGTCTCACATGCCATTTTAGCCGGTTGTTAACATTTTACGCACGGAACAAGTTATTTTTACGTACGACATCGCACAGATCGCAAAACGGCCGTGACTCATACACTCTTATTCTCACAGTGCACAATGCATAATTTACTCAATCTGATGTAAACTCAACTGCTCCTGGTACCGGCACTGCCTCCTTACCTGCTCACCGTTAGTCCTGTCCGGAGGCTGAGGGAGGTTGTAGTGTTATTCACAGCAGCTACACGCGTTGACGGAGCTGCACACTACACAGCCTTAGATCGCCTGCTTTGAGTTAAATATAGAAAACCGGACGGACCCTTCCGCCCTCCTCGTCTCTATACTCGGACTGGGTATGACAAGTGCATGCTGTTTGCGTGCACTGCCAGAAGATGCAGGGGCGCCGCTCTAGCGTTTCCGCATCATCTTCTACATTGATCTTCACATGAACGTTTTTATTGAGGAAGACAGTGTTTTCAGCAGAGTATTGACGAAAAAGAGGCACACAAAGAAAGGTGAGTGTCAGTCACACGTCCAAATCACTTCCCTTCACTGGGAAGAAAAGGTTGTTGGTCGTGTAACTGTTGAGTCTGTGTGGTTACACGTTCAACTACATCTCCACTCGGTGGTGCTCTAACTTTTTAGGCTTGGCCATTTTACCAATGAGCAACTTTTCATTAGCAAGTTCTTCCACAGCTGGCACAGATTGAAACATCTCTTTTAATGTTATACCTTATCATTAACGTTCACATTCAGTATTTAAAGTTAAACAGCAGTTTGCAACATCTATTAACGGCACAGTTACAGAATCAGTTTCAGAAGTTCTCATTTACACTCTTCTGTAACACTTAGGTTTAGCAGCATTGTAGTTGTAGCAGTGTGCAATGCACAGCGTTAGTTACACATTAATATAAAACAATATAACAGGAAATGAGGCAGCAGGAATGCCTGTGGCCGAAGACCATTTTAGTCGTGATTCAAAATATCTGGCACTGAGGTTAACTGAATCCCAATCATCATCTGTGAAACCTGGTGACTGCTGGTTGTAAAAGCTGGCAAGTGTAGATTATATGTTGTCATTGACTCTGCAGATTATTAAAATAAAAACAGATTCATCAAAAGGAATGTACGATGCTATGCAGATGTGCAGTAAAAAGATGTGGTAAAATAATGTGTCTAAATCGAGAGTCCCGTTCTGAGTAATTAAGACAAAATGCTGGTTAGGGATATTAATCACAACTGGTCCTGTTGTGTATCCCTGCTACTCTGGCTTGGGCTGCAAGTTATTCTTCTGTGGCTCGAAGAAGTTTTCAACAATGGCGTCAACCAACTCGTCCAGTTCCTTCTTCAGATGCATCACATCACTGTTACAGAGACAGAGAAAGAAAGAGAGAGAAGAAAACAGAGTGATGAGAGCTGAAGCAGTAGCAGTGGTAAAATAACTACTGTGTCTACTAAAAGTTCAGACATTTACAGCTAAAACCATTAGTCGATCCATGTGAAAGTAACTGTTCTGTAAATTCTGGTCCTAATATATTCTGCCAATTGCTCGGCTGGTCTCTGCAGTGACCTACCTGTTACCGGGAGCAGCACAGAGTTCAGTGTAGTATTTGATTTTTGGCTCGGTGCCACTGGTCCTCATGGTGGCCACACCTCCGTTAGAGAAGGTAAATGTTATCATTTGACTGGAGCTGGAGGTGGGAAGAATCTAAGAGAGAATAAGAATGAAAGTGATGAACAACCAAAATGAAAACTAACCATTTAGGAAGACATGCTAATTGGTTGGAAAACAACATTTCACACAGGAAAAAGGTTTTAAAAACTTCAGGTGGAAATGAATCACTGACTATGAAATTCTATTGAATTTCTCCAGGTAGTCAGATCAGATCTGTTTATTTGTCATGTGCAGGTTAACACTCAGTCAAATAAATAAATTTTCCTCTCTGTGTGCTCTTACAGCTTTGTTATCAGGCTGGTTGCTGTCGTGGCCAGTGGTCAAGTCTCGTACAGCAGAGATGGAGAACCGGCCACATTCAGTAGGATACGAGTCCTTCTGCCCACTGTAGTTGCGCAGGCGCTCAAACAAGCTGCGGATCACATCCTGGTCATGGCAGATGAAGTAGGAGTTCTTACTGATGTGGTAGCCATATCTGACAATAAGGAGTATGGAAAGAGACAAAGTTTGAGCTTGAGTTTGTTTAAATTTGCATATACAGGTCTATGTCAGATGAGCTTACTCTTCATAGATGGTTGTGAGTTGTTGAGAAAGGCTTGTGTTTTTAGTGGCCAGATATGAGATCATCTCTCCTGCTATGGCTGCTGCACTCACTCCGTCCTTGTCCAGCACAGAGGGACTACACATATACCCTGGAACACATACACACTGTCAGTTCATCCTGGGTATGCGTAAACCTCCAGCTGCTGTAGTCACTTGCTTCTTTTAGTAACAGTGTGGAAAGGCATGTGATTCTAATTACGGCATCATAATCACGTTATATGGGAATGCTCTCCACTACGTTGTACGATGTTGTATGTGTGTGTCTGAGTGAACAACACATCTCAACCCCAAACAACGTGAAATCCAGTACATGCCATCTGTCTGCAACTATGGATGAAATACTACAAGTAAGGCCAAGTTCCTCCGGTGTCAGTAAGGTGTTTTCATGCTTTTGCTGATTTTAATGATCCATGATGTCTATTAATAAGTAATCAAGACTGATTACTTGAACATTGGTTAATATGGTTATAAAAATACATGTTAATACAGCTCATCACATGTTGGCTGCTACGTGCTGCTACTATTTGAAGATAAAGTGGTGTGTCCCAGAGAACACATCTCACTTTTCTCACTGGTCCTGAAATTGCTGCTGTAAATGACTGGATGTGATGCAGGTACACAGAAGGTAGTGTGTCAAGTATTATGTCAAGTAGTTCAAATGGGCACATGGCAGTAGGTTAGAGAATCAGGAAAAATAAGCAAATTAGTTTGTTATTTATTTTTGTCACAATATGACACAACAGAATCAACAGTAAAGACAAATTTAGCATGACAGAGTGAGGACAATGTATCTTTTTGTCCCTAAAGGTATTAAAAGAGAGAACATTTCTACAAAACTAAATTAAAAAAGCTTTAATGACAAAACCATTTATAAAGTTTTACTATTCTTAGATTTTTAGATCTTGTAACCTGGCAAAATGATTTAGATTCCTAGGCTACACTCAGTCTTTAGGTTTTAATGCTCAATTCAGATTTTTTTTTGTGTGGCTGCTCACATTATTGTTTAAATTTGACATTTATCAGACTGGCCACCTGCATGCGCAGAAGAACAATAATCCAAGGTTTTAATCAAAAATTTCAGAACATTTTTCATTACATCTGCCAGAGCCTCCCCTCAAGACTCTCATGCCAAAACACTGATCTGAGGCAAAAAGAGTCGGGTGAAATGCGACCTGACTGTTCAGGCTGATGTTGCATTGGAGAACATCAGATATGCATCAAAAAACGGGTTTGGGCCACTTTTGCCTGCTATAAGTTATATTTGACTGACAACTGATCATAGCTAAAATTTACTTCAATACATTCATTCATTCGTTAATTTACTTCATTACATGCACAAACCCTACAGTTATGCCAGTGGACAACATTGTGTGTGTGTGTGTGTGTGTGTGTGCGTGTTTGTGTTTGTTTGTTTGTTTGTACCTATGGCTTCCTCAAAGGCAAAGAGAACAGCCTTGCCCTGGTCCAGAAGGTCGCTGGCTCTGTTCCCCATCCACTTAAACCCCGTTAGCGTTTCCTGTCCAAACAGTGGTGACAGTAATCATGAAGTGTGGTTTGAAATTTTTACTCCTGCAACATTTGCAATTATCAGGTAGACCAACAACAGAATGAATATGATTGTATCATTAAGATTTATTCAGTCTACCCCTTTTTCTCTTAAATATTACTTTTATGAACTGTCGTCATTGCAAAAGAACCTGGGAAATGTAGTTGTCGTTTTCTAGCAGGACATTTTCAAATGCATGGAGACATAAAATAGAGGAGAAAAATCACTTCTGATTTGTTGATTTTAGATGAACTTGCTTAGAGAAAGATTTTTTTAGATTTAAAAAATAAGTAATAAAAGACACAACAATACCAGGTAACACTGTTAATTTTTAATGTAATAGATGTTGTATTTTATGCCTTACGAGTACACTGTGACACTGTATTACCTCAAAGTGGAATCCCTCCTTCAGAGCAATGGCGCGCAGTATCTTAGATGAGACAGTGCTCGACAGCATGTAGACATTTTTTATAGCAGCAGCATCAGAGTTTTGCTGTTTCCAGCAGCGGAACATCCACCAGCCAAGCAACGCTCCCAACTCATTCCCACTGAAGACTCGCCACTGTCCACTGACACAGAGAGAGACAGGCAAGGGATATAGGTTGATAACTTTGTGTTATTACAGTCAGTGGTATTTAATCCATTTTCACCATCATAATAAGTTTTATGTATTTTAATCAGAACTGTTGCTACTTTTGAGGACACTAAAAGCTGGGCTGCAACCATGTTTCTAATTTAATATGTTGTTACCCACTTTACATAAACTAACTTAACACGTAACTCAGTGATTTACTACATTTGCCAGAATTGCTCGAGTGTGAAGTTTCCTCTCTGTGGCTTGTAGTGTGTAAAATGTGACAAAGAACACAAACACAGACTGGTTATCAATTAAACACTGTTAAAATATTTTACAGTGGAATTAGTACTATTTATTATCATTAATCCAGTATTACACACACCTCTCCTGCTTCTCAGCAACGGCCAGTCGGTCAGCATCAGGGTCATTTGCCAACACCACAGTGGCTCCTTCTTTCTCTGCCAGTGCAAAAGACAGAGTCTGCAAAACAACCACTCATTATACCTTCAACCAAAACCTAGCATTTGTGTATTACTGCATAATGACACGTTGAAATGACTGTTCAGTGCATACCAGGACTCCCTCTCCCTCCTCAGGATTGGGATATTTAACGGTGGGAAATTCAGGATCTGGATCTTTCTGCTCAGCTACAGCATATGGTGGGTGAAGGTCATAAGCTTTGAACGCTGCCTGGACAAATGTGTGACCTACGCCATGCACAGATGTATGCACAATTTTCACCTCTGAACCCTTGTTTATTTCCCTGTGAACAAAAAGTGTATGTTAAAGTTTATCTTTATGTTATAATATTTCCAGTCATTTCAACTTTGTAGTGTTGTGCGAATGCTTAGCATAGAGAGGCATCTCATATCCTTCTAATATAAAGCAGTAACACATTATGATTACAGTTTCAGATTACCAGTTCATTATTACACCTTTTTCCGACCTTAGGCATTTTAAGTGGTATATATACTGTGTAATATATATATATATAACATTTTTTTCTCACCTGTGATGACAGTGCTTCTGGATGGCTTTGAAATATTGCGTGTGGATTTCCTGGTAGGGATCTTTAAGTAAGGGGTTCTTCAGAGCCTCCTCTGTGTTCCAGGACTCGGGCCAAGGCTCAAGGTTTTCCTCTATGGCCTTGGAGATTCCCTTATCATGAGGAGACACAATCTGGGCACCGTTCTCCCAGTACACCTGAGATCGAGGCATAGCACCAGAACACCGATCCAATGAATCGTTTAAGCTTCCAATTGTGATCAGGGCCAGAGCCACACAAATAATTTCAGTAAAGATAAATGGTTAATAAATGTTAAGTGCTAATAAGTGTTACCTTGTAGCCATTGTCCTGTTTGGGGTTGTGAGAGGCAGTCACCATGATACCTGCACACAGACCCAGGTGGGAAACTGTAAAAGGCTGCAGGTAGAAAGAAAAAGATCAGCTTATTTGCATTATTTCTTGTCAATTAGAGAAGACATGGCCCCAGGGATGCTTTTTTTATTTACGACAAATCAATCACTGTTTATCTAATAAGATATACTTCTTTACCATAAACTTTAGACAATATCTAACAGCATGACATCAAAAAAGAGGCATGGGGCCATAAAATCCAGGTGAAATTTAGTTTGATCTGAACTTTTTAAAAACACAAGGAGCCTTACTAACTATTCTTACTCAGTCACCATTAAACAAAACAAAAAAATAATGCAATATGAGAATGATGAAAGGTGTAATCCTGAATGGCCTCACAGGCGTTGACACCGAGAACAGCCCAGTGAATCATATGCACGTTATGCACCATGTACTATACAAAGGGGAAGTGGATTATTTGAATGGAATTTGCACTATTGCTTCAGTCCCACTGTCTCCATGCCCAGTAACAAACATAACACCATACCAACTGATCTGTATAAGTAAGATTTTGCTTACCCTACAAAGATGATATGAAGCATGTAAATACAAGCAATGAAAATATACTTCTGATTTAACATGATTGCAAAGTCAAAAAACCCAAATTAAGAAACTGCAGAAGTTGAAGTAATTACCACAAATGGTGTAGGAGTGATGTCAGAGAAGAGGTGGACAGGAACTCCTCGGCTGATGAAAACAGCTGCAGCCAGGCTGGCAAAGCGCTTACTGCTGCCTCCGCTGGGAGGATGCGCTCGGGCGTCGTAACTAATCACCACACCTCGCTCCTTTAGGTTCCCAAAACTCTCCTCCAGGTAGCGACAGAAACCCTGTCACAGTGGACAACATGGTGAAATGTCAACACTTGCTATGGTGTAGGATATTTAACAACAACAACAACAGAAAGCTGGTGAGAAAAGAAGCTGCATTAAGATCCAACATTGTTGAGCAACAAGATGGTGGCATGTGAACTACAAAGTCAACCCTAATTTACTTAATTTACCGACTTTTTTTTGAACAGCAGAGAACAAGATTCAATAATGTGTGTGTCCAGCTTCCATGTGACTTTGAGCTTAATGTGTAGCAGAAGTTTATGCATTAACCAACCTGTGTGGTCTGGATGATAGTGAGGTCATTCATACAGGATATGCCGGGGCCCATGGTTGCTCTCAAACCTGCTGTACCAAACTCCATTCTGGAGGAGAAACATTTCTTCAGGGCCTCCACTGCTCCTTCTTTCACCAGGTCCTGCACCAAAGATGCTGTTTTGGAGTTCTGGAGAAAAAAGTTTGTTACACACAGGAACAAGTTTAACTGTAATGCAGAGTTTATAACTGGAGACGGGGTTAGCAGTATAATTTCAAATGTAACTTTTAAAAAGCATTTTTGGTATAACTTTATAATTAATGTTGGAAGAGTAATAATAATGTGTTTATTATTGAGATCATAGTGGGTAAAATCTGGTCTGGCTTCAAACAAACCTTCTTAAAGGTTCTTAATGTATTACGTTATAATAGGCCACCGAGCCATCTGCCATAATGCAATTATCCTGGGTCCCTTCCAATGTGACCTGATTAGTGGCATCCCATGTCTCTTTAGAGCCATGAATGACTGGGTTTGTGTTGGCCAGACGGATGTTAGTCTGACTACACATAACCACTTGGTTGTGTGACCAAACCATTTCCATATGTTAAGTTTTTTTTAGTTTACCGTATTAATGGAACAGACTACTAGAGCTCAACAAAAGTAATTTCAACCTTCTATACCTGCAGGTATAGTGAAAGAGAGACAAAGAGGAGGAGGCAAAACCACGAGAGAGAGAGAGAAGACACAGAGACACAATGACATGCAAGACGAGTCACCTGAGCCAGCTCTAACTGTAAACTTTATCAAAAACAATAAAAGCTTCCCAAATCTGAACTGAAAACTACCGCTCATTTTCCATTTAGAAACTCTGGGAATCACAAGTAGACCTGCACCCTGATCTCGAAGAGTTCTGCTGGGATAGTATGGTACTATGAGGTTTTTCCAAATATGAAAGGGCTTGATCATTAAGTGCTTTATGTGTGAAAAGAAGGATTTTAAAGTTGTTCTAGATTTAACAGGAAGCCAAAGGAGAGATGCTAATGTAGGAGAAATGTGATCTCTTACAAATTCCAGCCAGGAAACATGTTCCTAATCATCCAGCTAAACTTCTCTGGAAGCTGACTCACCTTCTTTCTTAAGAAGTAGCAATACCACAGAAAAAGATTTACTAAAAACTATTATCACAGTCTTACGTTAATTTCATTTTCAATCACAGTTAGCAATGTTTTACAAAGCTTACCACAAACATAACTGTACTTCCTATTTGTCCTACATTTTATTTAAAAAAACATATATTACTGCGGAGCTTTAGCACTACACACTGTGATATTAATATAGTATGTTGGTAAGCACTGGTTTGTCACGGTCTGGAATAAAACCGGAGAACTTATGTAAGGCTAACTTTCAAACAGGACAGGCACGGCACATCAAGCTAGCCATGGTTAGCTAGCCAGCTGTTAGGTTACCTTGTCATACTGCAGCCACTGGCTAATAGCCTGGTCCAGCGTAATGTCACCCGTTGTAGACAAACCGTTCTCCATTTCTCTTCTGTGTCCGACTCTAGACTTAACAGCTCGCTGCCTGTGCTCATACGAGATGAACAAAGTTGCCCTAAAGCCTTTTTAAACACAGATAGCTTAACGTGATGTGTAGGTTAACGACTCTAGGCGGAAACACGTAACGTCTTACGTCACCAACGTGTTGCCTTCAGGAGCTGGCGCGAATGTTTGGAAATACACAGTTGGAAATAATGTGTGAGGCCTTCACTGGTACCCACCATTTTTAATTTAAGCTTGCGTTGCAGTGATGGATGGTGACCATCTTCTGCTTATAGCAGTATTGTTACTACTCACAAACACAGATAATAAAATATACTCAAAAGTGCCAAAAACTAAAACTAAACAGGATTTCCTACTATTCTGAATGACGCATTTGATAAAAATATATACATTAAAGTACTGGATTGTAATTGTTATTGCATATGGGTGTAAACGTCATTAATGCAGATGGGCCTAATATTAACTAAATGATGTACTGTTAAGGGTAATCCATATATAATTCATAAACTGAATATATTTTGTATTAGAAATTAGCATCTGCAAAGTAATTTGTAAATAAAGCTGTCAAATAAATGTAGTGGGGTAAATGTATAATAGTTCCCTATCACCTGCAGTTATGCAGAAGCATAAAGTACTTTAGAATTTGAGTACTTGAATAACTGTAGTAATACCATTTTACTTAATTCCATTCTTTAATTATTTCAAGCTAAAGTACTTAAAGTACTTTGCAAATTAAGATTTTACAATATATGACATAGTTTTAACTGCCTAACAGCACGGCATTTTGCATCATATTACTAAAAAACAGGTGCTGGTCATATAATTAGAATATCTTCAAAAAGTTGATGCATTTCACTAATTCCATTCAAGAAGTGAAACTTTTTTTCTATTGCTTGTACATCTTTTCCTTCCCTTCACCTCCCTATTAATGTGCTTAGACACAGAGCTCTGTGAACAGCCAGCCTCTTTTGCAATGACCTTTTGTGTCTTGCCCTTCTTGTGCAAGGTGTCAATGGTCGTCTTTTGGACAACTGTCAAATCAGCAGTCTCCCCCATGATTGTGTAGCCTACAGAACTAGACTGAGAGACTATTTAAAGGCCTTTGCAGGTTTTTGAGTTAATTAGCTGATTAGAGTGTGGAAAAATCCTTTTTTTGTATTGGTCTTAAGTAATATTCTAACTTTCTGAGATACTGAATTTGGGGTTTTCATTAGTTGTCAGTTATAATCATCAAAATTAAAAGAAATAAACACTTGAAATATATCAATCTGTGTGGAATGAATGTATACATTATAAAAGTTTCACTTCTTGAATGGAATTAGTGAAATACATCAACTTTTTGAAGATATTCTAATTATATGACCAGCACCTGTACATATATTTTATTTTTTAGCAGGTAGATGTAAATATAGCTCATACAGCCCAAAAGGCATTTAGAAAGAGGCCCCCCATCAAATATTACTGCACTATTTAAATAAGGTAAATCAAAAGTTTGAGCCCCCTACTAGGCCAGTCCCTTTGTGCAGGACAGTAACATGGTAACAGGAGTTTCATAGCTTTACTTTGAAAGTTGAGTTTTTAATTATGATAGCAATGCTGGATCTTCACCATGTGTTCATGCTTGATATTATTTATATAATAGATAATAATCATATAATAATATTTATATTATTATTTATATAAAAAACAGCTCATTTGTGTGTGTTAATGCAAGCTAGTGAGTTTATAAACATAAGA
>OMLM01009908.1:22510-33227 GCA_900302695.1 Helostoma temminkii | reverse complement strand
GTAGCAGGGAGGTCTGACAGAATGCCTTTTCACACCTGGCTGAGCCCAGCGGAAGGTGACAGAGTCACATCTCCCAAAGCGAACACACGAGAACAAACACACACACGCACACATATACATACACACACACACACGCACACACACACCTTCTCACATTGGGGAGTTCAGGGTCATAAACAGCATCATGAATAAAATGAGGCTGTCTTAAACAGAAGGAGCCCTGTGTATGCATGTGTGTAGGTGTGTTTGTGTGTGCAAGTGTGTGTTTGTTTCTGTGCGGGCCTCTAACCCCCATGCCAGTTTGGATCTGTAACGACCTTCTGTTCCTAGTGCTTAAATGGCTTAAATACTTCAATTAGACCTGGGTCACAATCCTCCACCCGTTAAAGCACATTGCCACACTCAACTACACACACACACAAACGCGTAAAAACACACAAAAATAGAGGTTTCATCATCTTATGAGGCAACCGGACTCAGATGAAAGACTCTTTCAACAGGGTCTCGTCCTCTCGTCTGTGGTTCAAAGTGAAACTCAACTGTGAAAGATAGAGCATCCCCCGCCAACACATGAGCAACAATTAAACTCAAGTCCCACTCTCTCTCTGCCAGCATCTCCCCTGCAGCTTCTCTGTCCCGCTCCCTCCTCCTCCCTCCCGCCATGCTACCCTAGCGCTAACGATGCTGCCTTTTCATTAGACAGCCCGTGCTAATTAATCTCCATAGAGGAGAGTGACAGACCTCCCCCAATACACACACACACAAAGCGCACACCAAGATATATGCAAACACACACTCTTCTTTCCTCACTCACTCCCTCATCCCGCGTGGCGTTGGCAGCCCATTTCATGCTTTATCACGTCTTTTAATTGACAAACAAGCTGCTCTTTTCTCTTAGGCTGAGGTCTATATCACCCCCTCGTTCAGATGCACACACACACATACGCAAGGAGCCAAGAAAACCAGTTATCTTTTGAGATTTTGGATAAACACACACAAATAAGCAAAAGCATCCCCACTGACATATGGCCCATGTGACTGTCACACAGTTTTCTAGTCTTTGACACACTGTTTCTCTAGCACAGACCCACAAACACACCCACAGATTCACAGATGTCACTTGTGCACTTAGGTTGAAAATTAAGCCGAAAGGAAAAAAACAGACAAATGTTCCCATCACTTTTGGCACTTGGCTAATCTTTGGAGATGTTTTTTCTGCCATGGTTCACTCATCTGCTACGGGGCAAGGTCAGTCCCAATCACAACTGACTTACTGATTCTGAGTGATCGCGTGACACCTTTGCCTCCAAAATGCTCATAAAAAAAATTGTTAAAAACATGCACATGCTATATTACAAATTATTAGTAAACTGCGTCACATAATCACAGTTTGATTTATTTTGGTAATGACTGTGTGGTGTGACCGTGTGTTTTTATGGTCTTGAGTTTAACTTTTACAACCCCCTTAACCGAACTTTTTGAAAAAGCAAATGCAAAAGTAATGGTAGTTGTACAGTTTATCTTGCACCCCCAGTAGCAGTCAAAATACTTCAAGTGTTAATTATGCAATTGGTGTAAGATTTAAAACAACCGTATTCTGATGAGGCAGGTTCTGTGCCGTCGCCTACTGGTGGCTTAGTCGCCCCCCACCACCACCTCGTTCTTTTACATTTCTCTACTTTTAATTGGGAGTCTGAGCAGAACGACTACATCCAGTGGGATTTTGTCAAAATTGACACGTGTTGAGTCCAAACTGGAAATTCTACATATTTAAAACGTGTACTATTTTTAGCATTGCATTAGGGTAAACAGTATGTAAAATGCAAGTGCATCATTTGCCTTGTATGTGTAATGGGACTTTTTTCACAAAAGCGAGGTGTGGTGATGCGTGACACAGGAAGAATTCTGTCAACTCTGTTTTTAGCTCCTTTGATAAATACATACTTTATCTTAAAGACATACATCTGGTAATGTGGTTATGTGTGCACCATGTTGTTTAAAAAGTGTTTAGTAGTGTAAAAACTGGTGGTTAGTCCAGTAGTGCATACCCAAACCTTTCACATACAGTAATATATTTCCATATTAAAGTTTCACACAATCAGTATATTAAGAATGTATGTCACGTTCTACACAAAAACATTATTTTTATGTTTTAATACATCATTTCTATTTCTCCATTATCTACTTTATTCCTTACACAACTGAGTAGACATACTATTAATTGTGCAGATCCTAAGGAATTGGAGATTGGTTTCCTGTAGGAAAATAATATAAAAGAAAACTTAAAATATGAGGCTGAAAATTACTTTTATTTCTAAAAGTGTGGGAGTGAACAGAGCATGTGACAGAAACTTTTAGACACCTATTTAAACTTCCTCTAGAACTGCAGCTTTGTCCTTGACTGTAAAACTACCACGATGAAGCGGATACATATTCAGCTTGAAGTTTGGCATCGTCTCCAAAACATCAAAACTTTTGACTGACAGTATTTATATACAACACGCCACCAAACATGCCACTGTGTGCAGACGTTAACATGAAGTGCTGTTCAAACCCAACACAGAAAAGTGAAGCAGTGCTCAGATTTAAGTGTGAACAGTGTGTTTGTGCAAGATACTCACTGTGATGTGGTACTGTCTCCAGATCTCTGGACAAGCCTGAGGAGAGAAAAACACAACTGTTATGGTCACCAAATAAATAAACAAACAAGCAGGCACACATATGCACATACATAGTTTTTTTAAAAAAGAAATTAAATATATGGGAACAAAGGAAACTATGCTTTTATGCCTCTTTTTCCTGAGTGGGACTGTAAAGATATAAGAATGAAGAAATATTCAGTCACTGCTAAAAAAAAAACTTTTACCACAGAAAAACAGATGAGACGTGAATTAGCCACAGATGCTGGTTAACAGACAGACAGCGAAGGAGTCAGAGAGGGCCAAAATGAAACCGAAAAACAGATCATTTGTTTGTCTGTCTGACTTATTTATCAATGTGATTACTTAGCATCAGCCTGTTTCTCCACCATGTGTCTCTGCCTCTGTAGTCAGTCACTCAAAAAGTCAGCAAGTAATGCAGTCAGTCGTTTTGTCCCTGTGTGGCTAAAGCATTATCTCCGGGGCTTTTCTACGCTGTTCCTTAAGCGTTCCGACATCCCTTCCCAACTGCCGCCGCTTCCCACTGGGAAATTGAAAATGCAGGAGTCGCCGCAGGCAACAAGATTTATCTACTTACACACCTACTGAGTGAGAGAAACTGAATGATAGAGAAGAAGAGTCTGTTCTGTTTAATTTTCTCGCCTACACTAAACATGCAGATTATCAAACAGCTCTTTTATTAGAGCTCTATTATCAGCTCTATTATTAGACTTTGTGGCCTCCATCAGGGTCTGTACATACAGTACAAAGTGAAGAACAGTTAAAATATCTGTGCACCTCACAGTAGGAGAAGTTATGCCAAGAATTTCTGCTTTGTTCTGACACACTAAACATTTCCCATATAAATTAGCACAACATGAAAAATCACATTACATTAAAGTGTGACTCTTTAAAGCAGCATTTTACGGTGCTACTTAGATGGAAAAATATGTATTTCAACAGCTGTATCTTCCTCTATCTCCCTCCTAGCTTCCTTTTCTTCAACAACCCTCCATACCCGCCTCCCTCCCGTTTGCTCTCTCCCTCCAGACCGCCAGGGTAGTGTGTTGTTGTCGAGGGCGACAGGCGAGGCGAGCGACACACTCGCGCTCCGTCAACCGTCTGTCTTTAATGAGAGACACAGAAAGGCCCAGGGGACAGAGACCTGACTCTCTTACTCTCTCAAACACACACTAACACATACAGTATAATTTGGGGATGTAAGAAAAAAAAGAAAAGGGTAATTAAAATACCACACAACTTTGCACCTTTGCAAAGTGTTTGTTGTTGAAAACAATATTAAAAGGGAGGGTAAGAACAAGACAAACACAGGGATATGGATGAAGAGATGGGAAAGAATGGGGTAGGAGATGGTGAGAAAGAGAGAGGGATAGAGGGAGAAAAAAATGGGCTGTGTGTGTCCTAGCCTCCCCTCTCCCTCTGGTGTTCACCAGGTTACTCATCCATTACACAGAGCACAGTACATGACTGACGAAGAGAGAGCGAGAGCGAATGAAAGAGAAAGAGAAAAGGGGAGAGAGCAAGGTAGGGGAGACACAGTCAGGCTTCTCGTATGGTTTTCAGTGGTATTAGTGTAAGTGGGCAAGGTAATGAACGTTGCGGTGGACTAATTGTCATTGATGGTCATTAGATTCACCCTTCAGTACAAACACACAAAGGGCCAGCAGACCCATCTCTCCTGCACACACCTGGAATATGCAGCATAGCAGAGACATAACTTATGCTGTAATTGCTGAAGTGTATCAATTAACATGAACAGCAGCGTGTGCTGACCCCTGGTCACTCATTAATAGGAAGAGAAAAAGTGGGGGAGAGAAAAGAGGGGGAGCACACTTCTGTTGTAAACGTCGTTCGTTCGTTCACGTTTACATTAGAAAGTGTTCTTGTGGCAAGCTGTAGATCCCACACACAGCGCAACTCGCTCAACAGGAAGAGGTTAAATGTATAAAAAATATTTTTAAGCCCCTTTCAGCACGATTGCCATGTTCACTAATCAAGATCTGAAAAGAAATTGGAGTTGGTTATGGAAGGCCCTGCCCTGACCTGACATCACCCACATTCACATATGGGATGCAATCAGAAACCCACTGAAGGCAGGTCTTTCTGCTTCACATCAGGCTCTGACTTCACTATTGCTACTATGACTGGATAAAGAAAAAAATGCGCTGAGTATCCATGCCGACAGTTTCTAAAATCTAGCGCAAAACCTTCCTGGGTAGAAGATTTTAGGACATTTTAGAACAACAATCGAAAATGTTTAATGTTCAGGTATTAAAACATGTTTGTCAGTATGACACATATGGTTTTCTTTCTAAATACAGCACTACATTTAAATGTGTATAGAATTTGTCTCTTGTATTACAGCAGTATACTACTACTACTACTCACGTCAAAGAAGTGCCCTGTCATGCCACAGCGATGGCACTGCTTGTGCCAGTAGGCTCTCTCACTGCAGGAGTCATACAGGTGCCCAGGCAGGCCACAGTTGTTGCAGTGCTTGTTGGGACACTCGCTGACCACGTGACCTGGAGTGCCACAAAGAAAGCAGGACGACAACTTCTGCAGACACAAATGCACAGAACACAGTAAGTAGTTGAATGTACTTGTGCTAATCAGTGTGTATGCATTGTGCACACTACTGGGCAGTGAGAGGAACTCACTTTGGGCTCAGGGCAGTTCTTGGAGAGATGTCCATTCTTGTTGCAGTTTCTACAGAGGACGTTCTTGCCAGTATAGTATCTGTTTGACAGCCGCTGCACTGCTATCCTTGGACCTTTGTCTTTGTTACAGATCTGAGCCTAAAACACACAGTTATTGTTATCATCATCGTTCCATCTCCTAATGTGAGATTTGTGATATAAGAGTATGCAATACCCTATAATGAAAAAAATCACATTCCTTCTCACACATTACTTATACAGAACCATTCCTGATCAACCAAGCATTTGTATTGTGCATAATTTGAGAATTGCAATATACACTCAGCTGACAGTTTTATTTACGTACACTGAGATACAGTATAACTAACATGAGGGTGATAATGTCCAGGTTTTGTTCCAACAGTTGTAAGTGTCAGAAACAATTCAATTCAACATCACCTCAAACACAACATTTATTGCAGGATTGTTGTATTCGATCATTAGTTTTATCAAGGTGTGCTTAATATTATAGTTATGGAGTGTATACTTTTAAAAGGAAAATGTTAAATGACACACTATAAAGCTGATACATTCCACCTACCTCCTTGTCTTTGTCAGAAACCAGCCAGCTGCACTCCTCTTCTTCAGTATCTGAAAGAAAAGAAGAACTTGGACTTAAAATACGACCAAAGCTGCTGTAACTGCCATACTGTTCATTTTCAACAAACATATAATGAAGTGCAAACACACATACAAAAGAAAAAAATCAAAATGAGAAGATTTAAAAATAACTGAAAAATAGAGTTAGATAATTTCTTTTAAAATTCACAAGCATCGAGGACTTAATCTGAGGTATACTACCAGGTAAAACGCTTGGACACACGCACATAGGAATTACCATGTTTTCATGAAAACATACACATCTTCAGCTGTATTACCATCATTGCAAAAGGTCTTCAAAAAGATTACTTATCCTTTTAAATGAACAAGCATGTATCAGAAGACAATACTAATGTTTGGTGATCACAGGCCTCTGTATGTTTATGTAATATTCCTCTAAAAACAGCCGTTTCCAGCTACAATAGTCATTACAACATTAATAATGTCTATTCTGTATTTCCAATCAATCTGATGTGATAAAATCAGCTTATCTTTCAAAAACATGGTAATTTCCATGTGTATACAAACTTATTTAACTACAAACTACATTTAATTGAACCCTAACATAAGGGAAAACTAACTTATAAATATGACAAGAATAGGAAGCAGAACAGACAAAGAACCAGAACTTGAAACAATATCCAGCCCTATTACGAACTCTAAACTCTGAGGAGAGAGTTTAGTTTCCTGTAAGAGAAGAACACGCGTACAAACAGTGAAACTCACACAGCAGCAGCCCAGCACATCTGTATGAGAGTGGCACTAACAGCACCCTGAGGGAGACCAGTGTATTCTCCTCAGGCCCACAGAACTGTAACCGACATCCAGAAATCGTAACGTACACACAAACACACACACAGAAACACATAGACACGTGTACTCAGCATAAATTATGTGCTGATAGCAATGACCCACACAGGCTCACATGGTTTCACAAACACATACAGACACACCCTCGCATCAAGCCCCACGATTAGCTGTTTGACAATCTTTAGCCTTTGGACAAACATACACCCTTGAGCCATAATCAAATATTACGCTCTCCTTTCCTCCTCTTTCTTTTTCTGACTCTCTCTATCCATTCCCTTATTATTCTGCTCAACCATCCATCCTTCACTTTTTCTCTCTCTCCCTCTGCTCCCGGGGTGTGCGGTTGCTGAGGGAGGTTATCACCTCTCTTCCCTGTCAAACAAATTAAAATGGCTGCTGTTTGGATTAGGTTTCTTTCTGCCACGACCTTCACCTCCAAAAATACACACATGCACAAATGCAAGCGACTCATCATACAAAAAACTTGTGAGTTAACTGTTAACACTGTTTGAGGATTGTCTCTGGGTGGATTAATCAGAAGAGATGTAAAATTTCAACATATTTTAGATATTGTTTTGTTTTAAAACAAAGCAGTCCCCAAAGAGATTTTAGACCGTAACATCAGTGTCTGCAAACTGCCAGACTTACACTGGAACTCAAGTTGGGACAGAAATTATCATGTTTAAAAGAAAAGCAGATTTTATAACATCACATTGATCAGAAATACAGTGCAGACACTGTTAGCACCGTAAATGACTACCGTAGCTGGAAGCTGTTTTTAAAGGAATATTTACATAAATATACAGAGGTTTTCCAATAAAACAATATGTAATATATATCTCTAAATGACTACTCTTAACTGTAAAGTAGAGCTGCACAATTTGTGATTACAACCAAATTGTGATTATTGTGGACAATATTGCGACTGCAATACAGTATCTATATTGTCTACTGTCTGTTTATCGCCAGTAGACTTCAAAATGGGAACATCCCCACATCTGGAAATCGGTGTCATAGCCTCGGTCTCATTGCTGTCCGACCTATTTGTGTGTCCTACAGCCAAAAACAGGACCACATGTGCCTCTGCAGGACTGTTACTTTTCATCACAAATTTATAAAACAAAGCTGTAAATCACCACTGAAAATGGGGGAGTGGGTCATATCAGAATTGCGCTACAACCTCGTATCAGCTAAGAGGAAGTACTTCCAATGGAAAGTTTGGAAAACAAGTTTAGAAAACAAAGATTGCAAATACCTCTAACAATGTGGGGGAAAAGCGTTAAATCCAGCAACACAGAAGCTAAATTAGCAACAGTGCACACAGGAAGGTCATGTGACACACACTGCTGCTTGAACACAGACTGACTGATCATCTCCTTAGTAGCAGCATAGATAACATGCAAACTACACACAAACACAGAACAGGTTGTCACGTTCACACACACACACACATATTTATTTAATTAAATCACATCCTTTTGAGGTTTCATTATTGCACAGGTTGACATTACATTACAGGTTACATAAATCGTGCAGCGCTACTGTAAAAATAAAAAGAGGATAAATCAACATGAAGGCCCTTTATGGGAGAAAAGAAAGACATTTTGAACCTGAGGAAAGAGATCATTAATATGCACAAACATCGACAAAGGCAATACAACAATTTGGACCTGAAAAAGAAAGAAACCACTGGCGTAATGAGCAGCATACACAGAAATTAAAATGTAATGGAATATTTTGTCTTCTAATTTTGCATAATTCGTCATGCAGCAAGACAATGATCCAAAACATGCTGCCAACTCAACAAAGGACTTCATGAAAAGGAAAAAGTGGAAGGTTTTGGACTCACAAGGTCAATAAGCAGACCTTAACCCAACCTAGCATACATTTTACTTGCTGAACTGAAGGAGAATGCAGCATAAGCATTTCAAAAGAAGAAAAACAATTTGGTGATGTCAGAGGCTTGATACAGTTATTGGAAACAAAGCATCTGAACGAATATTAAGGTTTATTTACTTTAAAACTACCCTCTCAAGTAAATATTGGTTGATCCGATACAAAAGGTGATATGTCTGTTAAAGAGGTGTAAATACCATCAAACAAATGCAGAAATTCTGGCCTTTTTATCTCATTGCCAACTTTTGCACACAGCAAAAATAAATAAATACCTTCGCTAGTTACTCACTAGTTAGGTACATTTTCTGTTTTTGTAAATTCTAGCGCAAAGCAACAAACCACAGCACAATATAAAAACTGTTTTTGAATAAATATTTATAGAAAACCCAAAAAAGTGGAACTGCACTCACTCGACAACAACAACAAGGAGATATCACCATAAGAGCATTCGGTTAATTTTGAAGGCTTCAAGTGCTTTGTGTTGAGTGTATCATGTCACTGTTTTCAGGTGAATACTTCCCCATGTGTTTGTCAACGGTCACACCTCTCTTTTAGATTTACTACGTAGTGTCAGATAGATCAGTACACATTTTTACCTTCTGCTGGCTGGATCCTGTGCATGTGCATCGTTTCTCTCTGTCACGCTAGAGTAAGAGTTATTCTAGTGTAGTTAGTTCTGGTTAGTTGAGTATAGAGAAGTGAATGGGGGATACCTCTGCAGCGCACACCTACTGTGAACACACTGGGGGGCCTCGGTGTGATGTGTGTGTTTGTGTGCGTCATGCACAGTCAGTGTAACACAACAAACAGCACCCAGTCAATGGGCAGCTTGGGGGGAAAAAAAAGGACAGGCGTGAAAGATGTGTGTAGAAGTGCGCCTGTGTATGTGTGTATGTGAGAAGGCGTTAGTGACTCAACGAAAGTCATTCCCAAAGCGTCTCCCAGGGGGACTGCCCAAACAAAGAGCAGGAAGCTTTCCCTTAATCTAAGGGCCCCCCATCTCACCAACACACCCGGATAAAGGGTGAAGCTCTTTGTCACGGCCGAGGAATCAAACACATTTGGGCGGGGGAAACACTGGGTGAAAATATGCTAATTAACCTAGAGGCCCTGTTTAAAACCAAACCATCGGAGCCGGTTGCTCCATCGCGGCCCAACAGATCTTAAGGAGTCTGGAGCTGAGTAAGCAGATGGCGGCGTCGTCACCAAGCAGCTGAACGGACTCGAGAGGGGCCTCGGCCATATTGACTGCAAATGTTCAATTTCAAAAGATCTAATGGCAAAATGGTCCTTTCAGCCATGTTAGAGGTCTAAGACCTAAGATCCTATGAGGTGGAATAGATCTGACACCTTAGCGGCAGCAGAGAATGACATTTAACACATGACAAAAAACACAGACCAGAGTTGAAGTATGCATGGTTATTCTGCTGGAAATCTGGGAAAATGTAGCTGAGCATTCCTGATCTCCAGCTTCCTCCCATTTTGATTCGTACATTAACTTGTACATTATCACATCACTCCTGTTGTCAAGGGAAATTCAACACATTGGTGTAGAAGACGGGGAGATGGAGAAACAGGGCGAGGGAAGGATCAGGGGAGAGAAAGCGACAGATGCTACCTGTCTGTCTCTTAGGTACCCTGATTACTAAGAGATGAGGAGGAGAGGGGAGGAGGCTGCGTGTCAGTTCAGAGCCGGCAGAACAGAACAAAACAGAGGAACTCTGTCTGTGTGTGTGTGTGTGTGTGTGCGTGTGTGTGTGTGTCACCCCAGGAGAGCCGGGTGTTCATGGTTCATTAGCCACACGTACACTTCCGTTCTGTTCTCACTGGTAGAAGGGACAGATTCAAAGCATTCACACATGCACATACAGACTCCCCCTCTCCCTTTCTCATTCTCTCACACACGCGCGCACACACACACACACACACACACACACACACACACAAATGAAGGAAATACTAGGGGACCTCAAGCAACATCCTTCTCATTGGATAAGGTACAGAGAGGGTGGTTTAAGTCTGACAACCCAAGGACAAAACACACACCCATCC
>OMLM01009908.1:0-22490 GCA_900302695.1 Helostoma temminkii | reverse complement strand
GTACTCGTCAGTCAGACAGGGAGGAGCGACGGAGATTTGGACGGAGCAGATCTGGATGAACAGAAGGCAAATCTGTGTGTGTGTGTGTGTGTGTGTGTGTGTGTGCGTGTGTGTGTGCGTGTGTGTGTGTGTGTGAGATGAACTAACCTGCGTTACCACCATCCCCTTTTTCCCATCCTGACACTTAAACAGGCATCCCAAATCAACCTGCCCATTGTAGCACACTGTGGACCAGGCCCATTAACAAACCAACTAGTGAGCGTGCACACTCTCTCTCGCGCGCGCGCGCACACACACACACACACACACACACACACACACACACACACACACACACACACACACACAAAAAATGGTAGTGAAAGCAAGACCTTGCACCCCCAAGTGGAGGTTATGTTTGATATTGAAGCACCAGGGCTGGATTAGCAACACTATACATGACAATGGTGAGGGTGGGCGGTAGTGTGCAGTGTGTGCGTGTGTGTGTGTGTGTGTGTGTGTACGTGTAAGGAAGTGCTTCCTTTGTGAAATCACTCTTGCCCTACAGCCTTGCCCTCTGCAAGGATAAACACACCAAAAGGTTGGCTAAGTCAGACACACACACGCACAGACACAGCTTTTCTCCGACTCTCCACTCTTTTGTGTGACATAAAAGTCTGGCCGAGGGTGTACAACACAATAGGAAAGAGAGCAGGAGAACAAGTGAGATGAACAAGAACAGTGAGAGGAGGAGGGAGAGGAGAGTGAAAATGCACGGGCATGGGCCATGGAGCACATTACAACACAACAAAAGAGAAGCTGGCAGAGTTTCAAGCCCACCGGACAGCAAACGGCATCCAGGTAGAGGAGGGCCAAGTGTCTGTGGAAGACAGTGGAGGGAGCGGGGGCACTTTAGGTAGAGAAGATGAAACGATATGCAGAACAAGGAGATGTGAATGTCTGCGTAAATGTGAAAGTGTGCAGGTGTCTACCATGAAGGGAACAGATCAATAGCTGTACAGGCCTATTATAGATTAAAGCTGAAGATTTCATTTGTCTGCTTTTTATAATTTTTTTGCACATCTTTGTTAGACTGTGAGAGACTGTGTCATAATGCACAGACATGACTGAAATGCATTTGCAGTCATTTTTACCAAACAGTTTCAGTTTATCTCACTGGCTTAAAATGGGAAATATTTAGCACCAAATGAAAATCTGACGATAGTTTAGAAAGTTCAACTGTTCAACATCAGTTAAAGAAACAATTACAGAAAGAAGTTTTTCGGGGGGGTTGTGTGCAGGCCTATTAAGACCAGAACCAGCCCATGTCTGAATCTAAATGCAACTGACATCAACAAATGAAATCTGAACCTGAACAGACACAAGCTTCAGTAGAGGTTCTTACTTTGTTTCATCCACCACTGGTTTTAGCTTGCCGAACAAATTCAACACATGGACTACTGTATCCTTCGCTCTTCCACGAGGACACACACAATTCTTGTTTTTAGTTTAGTATATCTGACATCAGAAGGAGAAATAGCTACAATGTGTTTTTATATATTTTTCTATTTTCCTTAATTTCTGGGCAATACCATCCAGTCAAAAAACAAACAAACAAACAAAAAAAACCCACTGAGGATCATATGAGAAAACTCAGATTGTGTGCGTCCAACTTTCCCAATAGGTTTAATTTGATCTTTTTAAAACTGTACTGCACTGAACTTCATCAAACACAAGTCACTAAGACAAAAAGACAAATAATGAGTAAATGACACAATCCCAACTACACACGTTTGGGTAGAAACTCCGTTTCTTTCTGGCCACAAGTTGAGACATCACACTGAAAATCTGCCTTGATTATAACTATATACTCAGCAGAACCACAACACAACAGACGTGGTAATTATGAAAAGGAACCTTTATAAAAAGAAACGCTCAACGATTTAGTTTGTTAATCGTTTTTTGCCACTGCAGATCCATGAAAAAGCAACATTCAAGTAGATGCCATCACCCTGGTCCCTGTTGAATCTGCTCCGCTGTCGGCCATCACATTTTATTGTAGCCCGTCTCTGATTATCCACCGTCGCCCTCCCCACATGACACGCTGAATGTTCACCCCCTGCCAGCCCGTGCCACCGCCTCCCTTCCTCCTCACCTCCTTCCACACCACGTTGGCAGCCAGGGCAGGGCAGGTGGCCAAACCTGTCAGTCAAAGTACCGTCGCCACGCGGCAACACCATAGACACCAATTACCACACAGCAGGGGCGCGGCCTGGCAACCGCATGGCAACCACATGGTCCAATCAGGGTACACAACAACAGGGACCAGAGAAGGCCAAGTAATGTGTGTGTATGTTTATGTGTGTGTGTGTGTCAGAACCATGTTGAAGTAACCCAAAACCGGGCCGGTGCATGACCATGGGTTTGACAGCAGACAGGTAATGATGGTGTCTTTTTAATATCCGTTAGCTGGCTGCTAAGTGTACCGTCCATCTGCCGATAATCACAATGGCTCTTATTAAATACATAATTGGGACTCATGACTAGTTCTGCTGGTCCCACCAATCATGCATCTCTATTTCAAAAAGAGACTGAATTAAAATTTTGGCGTTGACTCCTTTAATTATCTCAAATGCACTTGGATGGTTTGTGCCTCTGACACATTTAAGGACAATAAAAAAATGCATACGGTCTCTTTTTGTATGTTTCCCAAATAATAAAAATGTCAGTTTTACAGTCATTGATCAAATGGTGACTCATTATAAGACATATCAGTGACTAAGACTTGGTAATACCCTGCAGGTCATAGGAACCAATTTTTGGCTGTGAATTGCTTTCTTTTTCTTTTTTTTGGACATTTATGGCATTATTGAGGTGTAAAATGTGAAGACCAATTACTTTAAGCGCTTGTATTTTGTATACTTGCTACAAGTAAAAAAAATTATATTTTATTTTATATAAACTTCCCTCTTTGTGTAGATGTTGCATCACACAATGAATATATCATATTTTAACATATTTTCAGAAACAAATATTTCCATTTATAGAATAATTAATACATCGATCACTCAACATTGACCCTTAAGTGTATATGTCATTTTTTTTTTTTTTTTCAAAAGTGGAAAAATATTAGTGTACTTCAGGCACCTAACTTGTGAAAAAATTTGATATGTTAATATTTGGAGGATTTTTTGGACCAAACAGTGATGAAAATAAACATTTGCAGTGGTAATCATATAATTTTACACACTAGGCTACAGTGTACCGTTTGAGAAGAATGTATTTTGCTGTGGCGTCAGTGGCACTACATTTAAGTCAATATGCTTATTTTGATGGAAAGTCAGTTTGGAGATTTACATGAACTATTCTTTAACAACAGCCCATCAGTCAACAAGTGTTTGTATTTACAGCTGAAGTCACATTACTGTACCCCAACAAACAAAACATCGCTAATAAAACTGACCAAATTATTTCAGATGCCTCTTTTGTCACTTTGTCGGCGAAACACACTAAAACACAAGCATACAAAGTCTGCAAGGGGCAAATATATTTTAATAAAACCAGTGAGTTGCAACCTCAATTTCATTTTGATGAATTTCCTCCTGCGGGAGTGAGCCTGGCGGTGGGCGGGAGGGCGGAAAGGCAGGAGAGCAGGAGAGGGAAGTTGGGTGATGGGGGCTGGGAGGCAGATAGAATTTTCATGATTGTTATTTTTGTTATTATACAGCGAGAGAAATGGTGGAGGGAGGGGGCAGATAAACGGCATTTGTTAATCTGGGCATTTTGCGGAGCGCTCCATTATCGGGCAGGTTGGGAACATCAAGGGGGTTATTTTTCTGAGGGATCTTTGGCCCTGGTAATTAAGCTCCATTCACCAGGCCCTGTTCCCCAAATTAAAAATTTGTCATTAAGTGGAATTTATCATAATGCCTTTTTATCTGCTGGCGCTTCAGCATGCATGTGCATGTGTGTGTATGGGTGTGTGTTGAGGGCAAAGTAAAGGAGGGGCAATGGGACAGAGCAACCAATAAGGGGTTACATTGTGGTCACACACGCGTACAAACACGTACTGAGGAGAAAGGGCAAATTGAAAAAAAAAATGAAATAATCCCAGACAGCAGCACACATTTGCATGAGCAAACAACACACACACACACACACACAGACACACACACACACACACACACACATCCTTCAAATCCACAGCCTTTGGGGTAATTAAATAATGGTGCTTTAAAGTTTTAATTTAGATTTGGCTTTTTCCTTCCTCCTCCTACTGTACGTTGCTCAGCTCTCTCTCTCTCTCTCTCTCTCTCTCTCTCTCTCTCACACACACACACATACACACACACACACACACACAGCAGGCAGTCCCAGTGTGTTAGACCTCATCCAGAGAGATAGCCCTCGATGGGCAGGGTACATTGGAGAGAGTGAGTGAAGAGCAGAATCTCTGTCTCTATAGGTTTTATAAAACAATACAATTATTAGTCTTTAATTAGAGCAGCCCTTTTGTGGGACAGGGGACAGACAGAGAACAATAGAGGATTAGAAGAGGAACTCCTAATATGGCTCTTTTATCGCTTAATTCAAATACAGTTTATAAATGCATCCAGCTTTCTTTTCTACCTGGCACATGTGGAAGTTGGAGGTAGATTCAGGAGAGAATGGGAACAAAAAAAATACAGTATTGCCTCATTAGGGCTGCAGTATAACTAAATGTTATCGTTATCCCATTTTTAACGACACGTCTGAAATATTGTGATGCTCTGGTGGCGTAACACTTAAAGCAGTGTTCTCGAACCGTAACGGTGATGTTGGATGGCGTTTCAGGTCTCTCCTGCATCACATCCCATCATCAATCTACTAGTCTTTTAAAAGATACAAACAATCAAAACTTAATAGATTTTTTTTGTACAAACAAGAGTCAAAAAACCTAAAGGTATAGCTAAGTTACAAAAAGAGAAAAAACATGTAAAACCTATTTTCTCATTGGTCATGTACATGGATCAATTTTATCAATTCATCAGTCAACATCATTGCTATTCTGCAGGTGGTATGATAAGTATAGCCATATAAATAATACAACAGCAGCAGGAAAGCATTTTCTATTTCAGACAATAGGTGGTGTGATAGTGTGCATGAAACAAAAACCTGAGCGAGTCTGAAATTTCAATGTTAATGTCTGAAGCTAAAGAATAAAAACAAATGTGTGGAAGATGACGCAGCTAATAGGATCTAAATATGGGGTTAAAGCCTTAAAGTGTATGTTATCCTGAGTCATTCAGCCTTTCTTGTCTAGTTCCCTACTCTGAGTAATAACATTGTGTGTGCACAGAATAAACTGCATAATTAATTTAGTTTCACTCTGTCAGGGATGGTTTTGGAGAAGTGAGAAACCTCTAATTTTGTCCACTGCTCGTATCCCTCCTGTTCTTGTCACAGGTGTACAGAAAATACTAAACAGACCACACCCTTTTGAATGCCATCAGAGAGCGAAGGTGGGGAAATAAGGCCTTAAATGAACAGAGGAGGGTCTGTACAGTAGCTAGATGAGAAGGATCGGGGTGGAGGGTGGAAAGGAGAGAGGAGGAAGGGAGGAGGAAGGGGGTGGACAGATGGCAGAGGTTATGCCTGGCTGAAAGGGGCAAGAAGGGAGGAGGCTGTTTAGTGAGTGTGTGTCTAATAGGAGGAAACACTACACTCGGCCCATGGCTCATCCTTAAGACAACTCTCCCCTTCTTCTTCTTTAGGTACCCCCACCCCACCTCTTCATTTCTTTCCCTCAATTTCCCATGATTCCTCATTTATAGACATCAAATGTGCATCAAACCCATTTCAATGGATATCTAACACACTTTTCCTTTAATATCAAATTCAATTCTTAGCTCAGCTGATTCTGTGTTGGCTTGGGATTCAGTGATGAACAAAATAATTAGATCTTCCTGCATGTGACTGACAGATAAATCCTGGTTAAGGTAAACTACAGACAGAGCTGAACAACAACATCCTGTCAAAATCTGTAAGTGTCTTCAAAATACAGTACAGAGAAACATCAGAATGGCAGGGGAGTAGAGAGAGAGAGAGAGATAGGGGGTCTTATTTACTGTCGTTTAATTTGCTCCCCTCTTCTCTGTCCATCTCTTGGTTTTTCTGACAGGTAATAAAAAGCAGGAGCTTTCTTGACAAGCCCATTTGAATTTGGATTGAATAATATAACTGTAGGGTTTCCCACATAACACTCTGTCCAAGCGTGCAACGGTGCACAGACACTGGCAGGCAGTGGGGCTGCCAGGGTGAAAGTTTTGTGTGTCTGTGGTGCTCATCGCTGTGCCGCCCGCACACACTCACACTTGCGTCATGGTAGTTAATGCAACAACAATAATGAATTCCTGCAACTAGCCACCATGCTACTCCCATATGCCAAACTCCACAACGCTGCCCGACCTCTCCTTTTTCCTCACCCCTTCTCACTCCCCCTCCCTTCTTGCCTCTTAAGATGCCTTCATGCCACCTCCTCTTCTCGTCTTACCTCATCCATCAGTCACCCTCCCTCCTTCGCTCCCTCCCTCCCCCTCCCGCTAGCTGCTGAAATCCCATTCCCCATGGGGCAGGCTAAATTGAATTGGCGTGTTTATATGAACAACAGGGCCGTTGCTTTAATATACCTTAGAGTTTATGCCTAAAGCCTCCCTGCTAATACCACTGGAGCTTGCAGCCCTAAACACACATCGCTTTTATGGAAGTTATAAAAGAGACAGAATGGCAAAGGGAGGAGAATGAAGAGATGCTCTGGGAGTGTGTTTGTGTTTGTAAGCAAGAGGGAGGAAGAGGTGAGAAGCCTGTTAATATATCTTAACAAGTTATCTCTCTGTTCTATAGTACCTCTTTAAGATCATCCTACAGCATCCACTCTCTAGAAACCTGCACACACACACACACACACACACACACACACACACTACATCCCTCCACTGTGGAGTGTGAATGAAAAGAGGAGAGAGACAGAAAAGGGAGGTAGATTTTTTTAGATTAGTGAGTAATGCTGAATAAATATCCGGAGATTTGGTTGAGGGAGTCAGTCATGCTCGTCGACTTGCAAACATCCTCCATTTTCTCTCCGTCTCCCCCCTTCTTTCTTCTTTTTCCTTTCTCTCCCCGTCTCCCCTCTTTTCTCTTCTGGTCCAGTGTCAGCCCACAAAAGCTCCACAGTGCAAAGGAAAGAAACAGGCTTGAGACACTCAACCCAATTACTATTGATCAGGCTGCACTCAGAGGACAGAAATGTGCTCACCTGCACACACACACACACACCGCAACATGCACGCGTGCATACACACTTGCATATAAGCGCATCCACACAAATGTGTCTAGGTATACCAAGTCCTGTAAGGTCAGACATTGTTATTTCGTCACAGCTGATTATTAACAGTGACTCTTTAAAATATATACAAGACAATAAGAGTGTTCTTTTCCATTCTATGGTCCAAAAATATGTGTAGCAGCACCAACAACAGTCTACCTACAAATAATTTAGAACAAACCAACAAAAGGTTAAAAAACACCAGGGCAAAATCAGAGTAGAAAATGTTTTTGTGGTACAAATATCAGGCCACAACAAAATGATAAAAACCATGACCTGAAATTATTATAAGTGCCAATACGCTGAATAATTATTTTAACATTGTTGTTCACAGATTATAGATCCTAAACTCATCTTAACAATAAACCTGTCCAATGCATATGAATTGAATTGGATTGTTTTTTCCCCCTCACGTACCCAAAACAAAATCAGTTTTCCAGATACAGTAGCTTTAGGATTTAATATTATAATAAACAAACTAATCATTAAAGTTAGTTAATTCTCTACTTTCCAGCACATTCAATACAAAATTTTATTTACTGTTGCTGACATTTAACACATTGAATTCAGCTGTCACAAAATTCACAAACCCACATGTGATCAAATTCTACAAATTATAAGTTTGTTCCTAAGCTGATCTTTACATTAACTGATTTAAGTTGAACTAGTAGACGACAGCGTGTACTGTAAAGTTTGATACTCAAAGAGGAAACATGGGGCTGCAGGCGATAAAAAGCTTTCAACTGATCCACAGAAAAGAAAATTAAACTCCATCAGTGTGTAAAAACTGCTCTTTTTTTGAGGATGCTTGACCAAACCCTTGAGAAGTTTGCAAAGCCCTGCTTGTAGGTGCATGTACACGCACTCACACTCATTCACACTCACACACAAAAAAACACAATTAGTCTCACATTAAGAGTGTGATGAACTCTGCATGCTGTCTGGAAGCCTGCACTGAAATATCAATGACTAAACTCCCCAACGAGCTGGTAACCATCTCCTTTGCTCTGATTTTATCCTCAATAATTAATTTTCTCTCCCAACGCTGACTTCTGTGTTATCGGTCCCGTACTGCCAGAATCTCAGCATTTCATTTAACCATAATCCCCCGGATAAAGGGGCAGCCTAGGTGTGCTAATGCAGGATCATGCGCAAAAGCAAAGACTTATACTTCATTCACAGATACACAATGTTATAAACCAGGTACACAGATGTACAGAAACAGCTATCATTACACATCCTGGGCACTGCTGGGTACTGATAATTATGTCTGAACATGCCAAATGAGGGCACAGTGTTCACCGTCAGTGTGTGACCCCTCAAACAGATACAAGGTGGATTAGCACAGGTAAGGCTAAAGCATCAATCCTGACCCTGCAATGTTGTAAAGGATGGTTAGTCTGTAGTCATTTTTTTACACAAATGCAACCTTTTTTTTGAAATATTCAAATTATAAGACACAAGTCACATCATAACATGAATGCGTTGTACAGTCTGTTATGTGGTGATGTGTAGAAGGTGTGTAAAGGGATAAATCCCAAACATTAATCACAGTATACTGGCAAGCACTTTTGAACTCTTGTATTTTAGAAAATGTAGTCATTTTAGTAATGTACCCAATGTAAATAATCAGAAATCAGGAAATATTAGGCCAGTTTGAAAAACTACTAGTAAATTTGATTCTTGTAGCTAATTATAGTATAACTATTTCTTTTATTTGACAGTTCTTCTATCTCTGAGAAACCGTTGCTGTTTAGATGCTTTGAGTTGGCATTTTCCTCCTACGACAACAGCTTGAGTGTTTAGCACTAAAGCCTGATCTTTAAGAGACTATCAACTGACAACCTCTCAAATCCTAATGGGACTAATTAGTCCTTTACTGAAGGCAGGTGTGATGGAAAAGACAACCAGTTACGCTTACATAAGTCGTAAACATGCATGGTCCTAGCAGCAATATACTATTCCTACATGGAAAAAAAAAAATTAAACAGGGTGAAATCTGAACATTATCAGGGAAAAAAGCAAAGAAATCAACAAAGAAGATGAGAAAAAAATGAAGGGAACTGAATGAGAATGAAAGCAGGGACAAGGATGGCGAGTGCCAGCTAGGCCAGACCAGGCCCAGCTGGTCTCTGACGAGTGCCTTAATTAAGAGACATGGGGAGAAGCCTTGGAATCGCCACATACACACAGCCAGAAGCCTCTGGAGAGGAAACTGCTAAAAAGACACATTTGTGTCTGTGTGGTACACTGCCAAGAATCACACACACACAGCCATCCTCTGAGACTTTGTGAAAAACACGGCCCAGCTATTATTAGGCAACCCTTTGCATATCAGAGCAAGTGTACTAACCCTAAATGTGCATCTTTATGTGTGTTTGGGCTTCTCTCTCTTATCCTGTTGACTGTTAAACTGAACGTCTGATTCCAAAACGGCTCTCTGTCCAAAACAGCTCTTCTCTCAGCTCTTCAGCTGCAGCCCACAGAAGAAGGGGGAGAAGAACGAAGCAAGTGAAGAAAGGATGATTTTGTGGATACATGACTGCTTTTGCTCCCCACCCTTCACAAACCCACAGCCCACCCTACTTGCCCCTCATCGCCAAAATGTATAAATATTAATATATATCCCTCCAACCCCTTACCCTCAACTCCTTCATCCCCAAAAAATATCACCACCCTAGGCTACAAGTTAATAAAGCCCTCTTGACGACCCCTCCCTGCTCAAAAACCAAGGGAAGACAATAAGGGGAAAAGTTCTTCAGCCAAATAAAAGACCAGGAATTAATATAGTCCCATGTGACCTCCCTCTGTCCCACTGTCACCCCCCACAATAATTTGATTTCCTATTAAGTGATTGCTTAATTATAATGATTATTATTGGTAATTGTAATTGACATTTTTTTCCTGTGCTAGTCCCCTCTCTGCTCTTTCCCTTGTGTCTTTCTCTTCTTATAGGACAAGATTTGAGGTACAAAAAAAGCATTGGGGAGGGAGCAAGATGGGGAGCATTTGTCGATACAGAAAGGCACTTGACAATATGACATTTAAAATACTGTTTCTCACACAGGAACAAGAACATACAATGTCGGATTTCAGTGTTAAGGCTTGAGTTGAGTTTTATTTCATCATACATTTGTGTTCTCTGTATGTATTCGTCTTATCCTGTAGCTTCAGGGCGCAATGCCTGCTGCAGGTCTCTGAAGAAAAGAGATTCTCGCTCTCAATGGGATATCCTGGTTAAATAAAGGTTAAAGTAGTAGACAGAGATCCCCTATTCTACCCTTCCACCCCACGCCTTTACACACAGACACACTGGCATTAAACTACAGCAGGGACCCTCTGGTCTCTAGTTTATTACCCCTTCCTCCAGGCTACTGTTACTGCAAAAAGGAGGCTGTGCATTTTTGCAATAAAAAAAATAAATAAAAAAAAAAAAATAATACTATTCAGTCATTTATGCTGACAGTTACATTGGTGAATTTGGAATTTAAGAATCACAAAAATACAAAGCTACAATTCTCTAGGGCGGCCTAAAAACAGTACCGAGGTGAAAACTATTTCATTTAATGTCACATTCTCTCTCTATTCGGAACTAAAGACGGTGAAACTTCGTTCCAGTGGGCCAGGGCACGGTTATTGGGCTCACCTCAGGCGTGGTGAGGCAGACACCGGTTCTCTCCCTCTCTCTCTCACACACACACACACACTTTTGTCTTTAGATACACACCTTCACACTCCAACACACACAAAATCCAACACCTTCACTTTCATTCGAAAATATCCCACAACATATTATTAAACTATAACAGTCCACAACACATACATCCACAAATAACAAGAGTCTTTTCCTTCACAATTAATGACGTTTAGTGAAAACAATTTTAAAACAAGCTAAATTCAAAATATAAATGTCTGTGCGAGTTTCAACAGCTAAGGTTGTACTGTGTGTCTGTAAATTTAGACAAAATACAATCTTCTAGTTTATATTTAAATGCTGCCTCTCGCTCATCATGAAGAACAAACAGTGAGCATTAATACAAATGAGCACCTGCAGCCACAACCGCAGATGTCTGTGGGTGTTTTTAGTCAAAGTTTCCAAGAAAAAATAGAGAAATTTTCATAGATTATTTTGACAAATATTACTTTCGGACAGGATGGCTTGTGCCTTCCAGATGCAGATAAATGTGGTATAAATAAACTCTACATCAGACACTCTGCAACATTAAAGCCACAGCTGCGATATAATAGTTTCCAATAACTAAGAGCGGAGATAATAATTCTGAAAGTAGTACATGAAAAGGGTCCCAATAAATAATTTCATCCAAATTAAATGTGTATGTCCATAATTATATAAAATATATTTTGCATACATCATGTTGCTCAAGTCTACATTTAACCAGAATTATGAGGCAAAACCTGATGTCAACTTAAAGCACACAAAATAATTTCACAATCAATCCATCATAACTTTGTGACAACTCAAACAACATCAATTTAAAGCATCAAATCCGAAACACCTAACAAGTTGTTTCATTTAACTCAAAAAACATGCCATTGAAACCAGATCTGTGGTTTAGAAAGGGGCCACAGAGGGCATGAGAGGGTTCGACTGTAGAACCATCAGCTACACATAGACAGCCTGACAGACAGTGCTAGATGTCAGTGTGTACAGAGCCGTGTTAGAGCCACTCTGAGATCTTAGCCTGGAGACAAACCGGCCCTGACCGACAGCACCACCATGGACAATCCTTTTCAAGAACTGTCTCATCCACTTTAGCTAACCCACTCTCATCTCTCTCTCCCTCTGTCTGATGCTGACGTCCACGCTCCGTCCTTCAACACGGATTTCTTTGGATATAAACTCAAGTGATCCCTAATTTTCCATCTAATTTCACCTCAATCTCTACTGTCTCTCTACCGTCTCTTTCTGTTGTTATTCGGTTGTATAAATGATCAATTTTCCTCCAGTTGCAGGAAAACACCATGTCTGGGGTCTATTGGGATCTAAGGTAAAAAGAGGATTAAACACAATGACACGAACAAGAGAGTATCAAACAAGTGAAATAAAAAAAGAAACAACAAACTGTTTAAGATTGTGCATAATTCATAATACTAATACCCTCATAATACTTCTTTAAAAATGAAGGTTGACAGTTAACAGTGTGATGAACACTTCACACTATACATACACAAATGATACTGTGAATTAAATATGTCAAGCAGGTTACATAATACTTGAAGATAAGTATGTCAAAAATGGCCAATGTCAGCAGAGGTCATGTGCATCTAAATAAACGGTAATGTTTCTAAACAGCACATGGAGACCAAATGTTAAAGTTATTGCAAATATAATAAGTCGACCACAGACAACATAAGAATATGATCATGACAGGAACATGACACAGACAGTCACCAAGCAAGACTGCTTATAGGAGGGCTTTTCCAGACTATCAAGTGTTTCATTTAGCAGATAACATTTGTCATCACTGCTGGTATGTAATGATCGTTCAAAGATTTTTCTATAATCATAACTGGGATTCAATTTCTAGCATTGATTTTGTGCGTGCTAATTTTAGGCCTACACAGTAGTTTCTTCTAATTTGCATTTCCTCTGTAAAACTGGATAATACATGTCAACTATGGCACCGCGATCTCATGATGTGTATGTGTGTGTGTGCGCGTCTGTTCAAACACACTGTGTGGTAGTGTGGGTGTGGCGTTACACCTCGTGTGGCACTGGGCAGCCAAGATAAGAGCTGATCCTATCCATGCCTCCCTTCTGCTGTGCCTGCCCGCCCACACACAAACCGCAGCCACACACATCTAACGTGATACCCAACATGCCATTGTAATCACATTTTCCAATCCCAGTTCCCTGAACATAAACACACACTCATAATCAGAGCCACAAATACACACCCAGAAAAAGAGAAGCAAACTAAAACCATATTTCATTATTCACACTGTATACTGATACGTAAGCTATTAAGATACATAACGTACAAAGGCCATTTGAGGTCTCAGAGTGCATGAAGCTGCAAGGAAAGGCTTCAGGGCCAAAGCAGCATCAGTCATTCACGCACAGGAAGGCTCAGAGTAACAAGTTGAAAGCACTCGAAAGCAAGATGAACAACATGACAAGACTAGGAAACTGTGAAATATAATAAAATACAGCAGAAACACGAGTAGAGTAAAGTAAAGTAAAGTAAAGTAGAGCTTACCTTCTTCCTCTGTGTGATAAGAGAGCTAACCCTTGGGTACAAACACACGAACACAACTTTCATCTCTCCAATAAACCAACACGACCAGTGAAACACACACACACAGACACACTCTGATGTGATCGGCCACCCCGATAGTGAGCCAGAGCTGACTCTCTAAGCCTTAAACAAAGTTTAGTGTGCACTGACCAAGACCAAAGGGACAAAAAAAGAAGGAGAGAAATGGGGGAGAAGCATAGAGGGGGAAAAAAAAGTGTGACCACTGAGTGAAGTTTAACCACTTAGGATTCAAGTTTAGCCTCAGCACACCCCGCCTACACCCCACATTCATTCACGAGCATGTACATGCACACTCCTGGTGGGTGAGTCACTGAGCTGGATTTTGGGAAGCCCAGATTTCTCTCTCTTGTTCCATCTGGTTGCTGCTGCACGGCTGCCGGACAGGCAGACAGCCCTCGCTCAACCCCCTTTTCTCTACTATCTTTTCTCTGTTCCTTATCCACCATCCCTACAGATCCACCCATCGACAGCTGCCCCTTACAGCCAGGTGACAGATAGCCACTTGGACTGTGCACGTGTGTGCTCACACTCTCCATGTGTTCATGCATTTGGAAAAGGGGAAAAAAAAAACATATGTGAGGGAGTGAGAAAAGATTAGATTATAAAGTTATGTGAACATGTGACAGCAAGTGCAAAAGAGACAAAACGAGAAAAGGGATGAAAGGATTCAATTTCTGTAGGTGAAACAGGGAGACTAAGTGTAGTGAATGTGATTTGATGGTGATGCTGAGATGGGTTTAGGCGTACAAATACTATTAGTCACTGGTGTGCGAACCTGTTACTCAAACACATATACACGCACAAACGTGAACTCAAGCAAAGCACCCAGTCGACCACAGTCAACACACAGCATGGCATATAAAAACAGAAATCAATCTCTGTATTTATCCAGCAGCTCTGGGTTATTGATGTAATGGTTTCTTTCGCCATAAAAAATTAACTGGTCATATTTCAGAGGCCTAAAATAGAAGAGAAGGTGTCATAAATATCCAGATGCAGACAATAAGTCAGTAAACAAGTTTTCAACTCTATAAGCTGCGTCCCAGTTTCATCCCACACTAACTGTATACTACATCCACAGATTAGAATATTTTCTTAATTGTTAATGTTATTGCACAGATGAGATCATCTCATACTATTTTAGATTCACAAGCATGGATTAACTTTTATTTAATCAGATTAAAAAAAATCTCTTTTGCAAGAGTGCCCTGACCAACAGCAGCAGAGTTTCAATATACAGCCAACCCATCACACATACATACCACACAATCATAAATAGTTAAATATACATTTACAATTTAAGTTACAATAAGATGCCCTTACAAAAAGAGGTCAACTAAAGTTCAGTTAAAATTGACTTAAAGGTGCCGAGTGAAACCAGTTGTTTCAGATTCAAGTCTTTCTGAAGTTCATTCCAAGAATGAGGTGCTGCAAATAAAGAGCAAAGCCAATGTTTTTCATACGTGAACTAATTTTAATGCTTATATGATTTTTCCAAAGTTGTCCTACAAAGGTCATACCAACATCTGCATTTGTGAATTGTACAACAGCTCAATCAAACATTTTCATATGCAGTTTGGAGTGAAAGGGTCGAAGGGGTTTTCCTTAGTCAAAATTATTTTGCAGCACTGACAGCAACTCAGACCTTCACACGCACATGCTTTAATCAGTTAATTTGGGAAAAAACAGCCTTACCAAAAGTAAAACTTAAAATATCACCTCTGGTCTCACACTCATCTCGATGAAGTTAGCAGAGATGGTTTTTATTCAAGTCATAATAGCCCTCTTCTGCTATGAGACACAGTGGGAAACTCTAGCTTGTATTTTGTAAATTTCACTAACAAATCCCATTAAAAGACTAAAGCAACAATATGTTAAGTTTGCCTCTCAGCACGTTGACTACACTGTATGTCTCAGCCTCAGGCCCAACTGTTCCTACTGAAAACAAGCATCTTTAAAAGAAAGGGTCACAAATACAAACTTTCTTTTCTTTTTTTAATCTCCAACTGGCTCTCTGTAAATTTTAACATAAGAGAAGTAAATAGTACATGTTGAGGGACTGTTTCAGCTACAGATTTATACACATTGGGGATCCTATGAGCATGTACTTACTCAAAGTGCCCATTTTCTATGTCACTGATGTTATAAAATTAATTTTTGTCTTCACAACAATAGTAAAATATGTTTTGCCACTTTCCCAGTGTGAACACACAATATACCATAAAGCCCTTATAATTAGTGTGTACTATAGAACAGGGGCACAGCTCAAGACTACTGAGGCTCGTCTTTTAAATTTCCTTGCCTTCATTTCCTTTTTGTGACAAAACCCTCCCCCAACACTCCCACTTTAAGACCCTTCCACACCCATGGCCCCCCATGTGCAGACATGAGGTCAAGCTCCAAAGATCACAGAGAGAAGCCAGACGAGAGAGAGAGAGGGGGAGAGAAAGAGAGTCCTCCCAAAACCAGGCCAAAACCTCAAGCCTTCCCACCAGCTCCAAACCCCCTCCTTTAGCCCAGTTGTGAGTAGAGGAGGCAGTGAGCACTCTTGCAGAAACATCAGCCCAGGGAAATTCAAATGAGGAGAAATGGTGAGAGAGACACAGAGAGAGGGAGAGCAGGAGAGAGAGCGAGTACAATAGTGAGAAAATAGGATAAAAGAATGAGATGGGAGAGCGTTAGGTAGCAGAGAGAAGGCGGGGGGAGCGGCAAAGGAGCTGGAGAGGCTGCTGAGGCTGCAGGTTAAGATAATGTGTAGATCTTAAGAGATTTGCAGAGAACATTTTTATTCATTTTTTGATTACTCCAATCTCCCCTCCCTCTCCTCTCTCGTCGTTGTCTCTCTGTTTGTTTGTTTTTGGCATTAGCATTATGACTGTAGGTATGCGAGTGTATGTACACATGCATGCTGATTAGAACTGGAATATTTTATAAACACAAATACACACTCACTCGGGCTACACGCACATATCAACACATACTGCACACAAACATACTTTAAGATGCATCTGAGAAGAGAACAACTGGGCAGACGGTGTCGGGAATGCTAAGGGCTTACAAATTCGTAAACATGCAGACACAGAAGCTGCACAGTATATACATAGAACACGCACACACACGCACAGTGTAGCCCATGGCTGTGCCCGCTTCTTATCAATGTGCTGCAGGTATGCTAAATGTTCCGAATTAGTTGGACCATGAATTAAAAAAAACTCCCCGCTTCTATTCTCTTGGTCACTCACACACATTTAGAAACATAAAAAACATATCATAAAGCTTTGAACAATGCACAACACATCTAGAACCATCAGTACAAACATATAAACAGACAAACCTGCACTGCTGTCAGACCCTCCCTCCAGGTTGAGTGAGATGGACTGGTCGCCATCCTGCTGGCCTCGACCCAGTATCATCCAGTTCTCCAGGCCATCTGAATCAGATGAATCTGATGTGTCAGACTCAGATTCGGATTCTGACTCTTCTGACTCCGATTCTGAGCTGCTAGAGTGCACAGTCACTGGCATGGCGGCACTCCTCTTCCTTTTTTGGTTTCCCTTGATGACCAAACAACAAACATATAACATATGTCAGTACAAAGTCAGCTCTGGTCAAATTCAAGTCCATTTACCCTCCGTTTAACATGAACCACACTTCAATTTCAGAATGAAATTCTACTACAGATAAAGTTACTGAGCAATTCTACACTACAGCAGCAAGTCATTTACCAGCATTGCCACATGACACAAAATGTCCCGAACACTGGGGAACATGACTTGTCACCAGCAAAGGTCTACCTTAGGACAAATGAGTGCTGGGGATGGATGATGAAGAAAATTACATATTACATACAAACTAATGCAATTGTTACAGGATACAGACACAGTCTATGCCTGTCTAAAGGGGGGCACTAGACCTTTAACTAGACATAATTAAATCAAGCTCTATTGGTAATGAAGTCCATACAGGTGGTTTTTCCAACAAAATTGTGTCTAAAGAAGAAATCTGATCAAATTACCAACAACAGATTTCAGCCTACAAGTGTTTTGATAAAATACATCTATAACTATTAGACATTTACTTCAGCTACATCTACTCAACTCACATGTAATCAATTCAAGTAAGTATGAAACTTTAACCTATTTTCCCCATGTTAGCTTCTCTGCTTTCCTGTGTGTATGTGTGTATATAGGATCTCACTCTCGCCCCTACCTGTTGTGCTGGGGTAGATGTCTGCAGCCGGTTTAAGCCTTTGCCCTTTAAGGCACAGATCCCCTCGTCATCAGCAGTGTCGTCTTCAGAGATGGAGATAACGTCGGGACCGGAGTCAATCACAATGACCTCTTCCAAATGAGATGATAACAACTTCTGACCTTTAGGATCACGTTTCTCCTTCTTCTCTGTATTATTTTTGTCTCCTTTCGTCTTCTTCTTCTGGGGTTGCTGCACTTTGCTCACATTAGATGACGGAGGTCCACTTTCTCCAGCGTGCTCCAGCTTTCCATCAGTTGTCTCAGTCACCTCCTGCTGCTGGCAGCTCTGATCCTCCACCTTTTCTCCTCTGTCCTCCAACTCCTCGACCTCCCCGGCATTAGAGGAGTAGTGGAGTTGGCTATAGAGGTGAAACTCCAGCTCACTGTTGGCATCTGAGCCCTCGGAGTCTCCTTCATCCTCTTGGTAGAGATCATCCTCCAACTCCTCACGGTCTTCATAGGTGCAGGACATCACCATGAAACACTCTTAATAAACACACACATGCACACACACACACCTGGGGTGATGCTGACCTCAGAGGTTGAAACTGAAGACTGCTGGAATAAAACGATACATACAAAAACAAACGTGGTTATTGGCTGTAATGATTGAATTAAATTGGCACCTAAAATACCAAAAACATTTATATTTCACCATTGACTAATTAATAATGATGTAGGTTTGTTGTTGTTCATCGTTTTCTTATCACTTGACCAAAGGTCATAGTGAAGATTTTAATTTTAGGTTTCTAAAGCCGAAAGCAGCTTTGTCATCACAGTGTAATCAATTTTCTAAAGGTTTACAGACTAATCTTCTGTTGATCGACTAAATGTTTCAGCACTTGACAAGTCAGAAGTTAACATACCAGCGCCAGTAGTGTTATCATCTACAGCACTGAAGAACAAGTGAACTCAGAAGAGGCTCAATTACAAGAAGGGCACTGATTTCAGATGTGAAGATCCATAAGGGCTTGTTAAAAGCTGATGGGCAGGGAAAGCATGGTTTAGCTGCACTCATTTCTTTAAACCTGTAGACCATTTCAACAGGGCTTTAGTGATAAGACATAGCTTAGATCCAGCTTTATTACCTCCCAGATGCTGAACAAACAATTGACATGCAAAAACCTTGTGTCCACGTTGAAAGATAATGTTAGAAAGAGTGAAATGATGTACTTGCTACTCTCTGTAAAGCACACATGTTGTTAATTTTCCCAATCCCTGTCTCTGTAACGCACACACACGCACACAGAACAGAGAAGGGGCACTGGCCCATTGCTCTGTCCACTCCTGCGTGTCTGTGCCATGATGGTTGGAGATGATTGGCTCCCTGACCGCACACACTGCAGAAACGCCACGCTAGACAGTCACAAGCTGCCCACTGGGGATTAAAGGGACAGAAAGAAGAGCTCTGCTGGCTGGTGATGGTGAGCGACAGTTATATAAAGAATATATACAGAAGTATAGAGGTGCACAGGGACCTGGACCTCACTAATGACTGACTGTGTCTTGCAGTGGTGGAATGTAACGTACTGTATGAAAAGATCTATACAGTCATGGTCCACCAACACAGGTGTTTTCACTTAATCTGCCTAATTAAGTGAGCTGTGTTCAGAAATGTGTGGGTGTGTAAAGACTGTTCTTTTATCACTGTATCTCTTAGACTCATCTGTTAAGGAGAGAAAACCTGCACTAAACGCTGCATCCGAAAAAGCCACCAGCATTGTGGATGCCACACACCCATTGAGATTTTACACTGAAAATATACAAAAGTCTTATTAAAAAATATAATATATATATATATAAAACCGTTAAAAGCCTTTTCACCTTGACCAACTATAACAAAGCACTGTCAACATGCTGAGCCGTTTTCATGTTTCCAGACATGGGACATGCAACATTGCTGGATTCATCAATCGGTTAGTGACAATCACTTAGACATGGGTCACTTTTATGTTAAAATGTTGTTTAATGTTGTTAAAATGTTACAATGTCTAACCTATTCCTAATATTTCTTTAGTAAACAGAAAGGGCTACTGGAGGAGAGTGCGCTGATTTCAAATGTCAAGGATGTCTTGGAGTAAATGTGCGTGCTCAGTCAATTTTCTCCCTTTGCATCAGTCAAAGTTGGCACAATCATCCTATACAACTCAGAATAGCAACATGCTAAGCTAATGAAATCTGAACACGCCAACATTCTTTCAGGGGTGAAGTGAGGGAGCTGTTTGACAGTGGTGTATGCAATCAGCAACTGCAGGGACAAGGAGCAAAGTGTGTATGGCCACGAGTTTGTTTTGGTTCAAAGGGAGTGACTTAATGTTGCTCACAGCTTCATTCAGACCATGACAGAGGAAAGCCACAGTGGGTTGCTTTGCCACAAACACTTCCCATACCACAACATGGTGAATGAACATCAGTGAGTTTTTTTTCCTCCTGTTATTAATGTTTAGAGCACTTTCCAAGACAATCATGTTTTTTAGCAGCTGAGCTTCATAACAAATTAGGTTCAAAATGTCTCTTTCTAGACAGTAATGACTGGTAGGCTACTGTATCATACAGCTGATGCGTCTGATCATCAGAATGTAGTGCTTGTCTGTGGAAGAGGATTAGGCTTGCCATAGAAAAATAATTGATTTCTTACTTATTTTCTCAGTTTAAAGTCTGGACTAAAATAATTTTTCCACAGAAAATGGCTGTTGTAACCTGCACAGTATCCCAGACATTTTGTCATCAAGTTGGTGTCTGTTATTTTATAGATGAATGATATATACAGGAAAACGCACATCACAGGTATATGGATTACATGGCCTGGCTATTTTCTACAGTGTGAAGAGAGCTTAGGTTTAAAGTGTAGGGTAGTGTAAGTGTGGAGGATGTCCCATCATACTAATCAGAAACTTAATTGATATTGTGCTTATAAGGTGCATTTTACTAAATTAATCTGAGCTGTGGGGTGGAAGGGTGTCCAACAGTTCACAGCTGTGTTAATGTGTCTATGTTTATTTAACGATTTTGCCAGAGCAAACTGGGCTACAATGTTAACTCAGTGATGTGAATGTGAATATGTGTGAAACATACAAAGCACGGGGAGTCTAGTGACATGCTGAGGACACCTTTGCCGTCACAACACTGTCAAAACACCAGAAACCTTAGTTTTAGTAAGCAGTAAGAGCGCTGACTGTAGTTAGCTTTATGCTAGCCCAGGCTAGCTAATGCTAACTAGCTAGCAGGTTGCCTGTGGTATAGATTAGCTCTATAAGAAGATACTGTTTAATGGCTAAACTTTAGGTAACCCCAAAACACAGATAAATAGACAAACTGTCGCCAAGAAGTGACTATTTCAAACTTATTTAAGCATAGTGAGAGCCCTCAGTCAGCATGTGCCTCCTCTGTCCACGTGTTTATAAAGAGCAGAACAGCCGGTTGTAAACAATGAAGCAACACACTGACAAACACATGAAATGATACGAATACAGCGAACCAGAGTCTGTGTACTGGAAGCCACCACTGTATACTGCTCATGTCAAACGTCTGTAAGCAGGAGCTCACCTTTATCCAACAAAGTGGAGAAGTTACAGGTGTCGGAGCTGCTCCGATGCTTCCAGCCAGAGGGAGACACAGACAAGTTCCGGGTTTGTCGGCGGAAATGCGTTGGTCGACAGTAACGTTTCACTGGATAAACGGTTGCATAGATATTTGTGACCGTGTATGAGGCTATCATGGCCTTCCAAGTACAAAACGTAAGTAATAAATAATAAAACTATATGTTACATATATTAGTTTATAATATAGTTAAAACCCATAAGCTGCTAATTGTCATTATTATTATTTATGAAGCCAAGCACTAAGCTTTGTAAATCAGGTTCTCCAGCTGCTCCCACAGTCCAAATTAATCCAGGAACAGGCGCCATATAAACAGAATAAGAATACGAGAATAAAAAACAGACAAGTAATGAAATATTCTTCAGAATCAGAAAAAAAGAAAGATTTTTTTGACATGCAGAGCTACACAGTTTTTAGCTATTGTACATACAATTGCTGCTTTCAGTCAATACATAAGAGATAGATAAGATAAGATAAAGCTTTATTGTCATTGTACAGTCACACTTGGTACAACAGTACAACGAAATTGCGAACTGTCCCACATTGGTGCAAGGAGAGAGAAGAAAACAACATAATAATAATAAAACAGCTTACATTCGCCTCTCATACAAAAGTATTTAAATATATATACATATATAAATATGTACCTATATATATATACACAATATATATACAAATATACACATGCACACCAGCTGTATATACAGAATATACACTCTACTCAGAAAAACTAAACCAGAAAACTAAACCAGATGTGTGTGTGTGTTCATGAGGGCTATTGCTCTATTGTAAAAACTGTCTCTGAGTCTGTTTGTCCGTGACCTCAGCACCCTGAGTCTTTTTCCAGAGGGCAACCATTTAAACACCCGGTGTCCTGGGTGTGTGCAGTCTTTCAGGATGTTGCGTGCCCTCCTAAGACAGCGGGTGCTGTAGAGGTCCTTCAGTGAGGGAAGAGGGTAGCCAATGATCTTTTGGGCAGTGTTTATGACCCTTTGTAGAACCTTCTTGTGTGCCATG
>OMLM01009906.1:0-21248 GCA_900302695.1 Helostoma temminkii | reverse complement strand
CACCTCAGGTAACATTACACACAAACACAGTAAAACAGTAAGAGCTCTGAACTTTGACTTCAGTTGCTCTAACTTCACTCATGTGTTGTTTATTTTCACTTTTTTTCTTAACATCGTTTTATTCTGATAAAGGGTCAAGAAGAGCAGGATAAGGCTTTTGGTTTACACCAACTATCTACTGAGCCGAGTGAAGACATTCCTGCAGAAGATAAAGACCACGTTGTGGAAATGTATTTACCTCCAGGATGCCCAGAAGACGGCCAACCAACAGAGGAGGAAAATGGAACAGCAAATAACCAACAGCTTCATTTTCACGTCCTTTCCCCTGTAACGGAGAGATTTTTCCACTGTCTCACTGAAGAGTAGGTTTTCTATTTCTTTACTGAAACCTGAACACATTTAAGACATTTGGGAGAATTATTTCCATGTTTTCTTATTATTTCATGTTTTGTTTCTGCTCTTTTAGACAGTGGGGGGAACTAAGTGAAGGGGTATGCGATGAAGAAGTAAAGGAGAAACTGAGCAACATGTGTATGGATGTAGTGAAGTTCATCTCCAACTCTGTAATTGAATTCGTCCTGTCGGTCCATTCGTCATCATCTGACACCTCTGACTTAAATAAGTCCATCTCTGAGCAGCTGATGGAGTTTTTCAACTGCAACATTCAAAGTTTAGTGGAGAGCTCCTTCAGTCAGGCTGTTTGTGAGGACGTTCCTGTCAGGATGTCCCCTGAGTTTAAGGAGACGATGGCGGCCGAGGTTCTTCGTGAGGTCAACTCAGTCCTGTCAACCTCTGTGTATAAAAGATCTTGCCACACCCCTGCTCTTGACAGAGCCCAGATGTCAAGAGTAGGAGAAAGGACCCTGGAAGGAGCTACTACAACGATGCACGCCTTTCTCACAGCTGCTGCAGAGAAGAGAAGCATCATGGCACAAAAAGACTTGAAGCCAAATAACGAAAGGAAGGAAGAGACATCGATGATGACACCAAGACAATGCAGCACCAAGAAGAAGCACTCAGTGTGGAGGAGGTGTTTCAGTAGACAGCAGAGGATCCAGCCACTTCCAGAAAATTCAGATGACCAGAAGACACCACCTGCCATCTCTGAGAAGAATGAAGAAAAGACCAGGAATGGCTTGTGGGGTTTCATCTGCAGCCTCTTTACAAAGGTGAATCAAACTACTGATGAATCAGTGAGAGCACATTAAAAACACGCTACAATTCCAGTTTTATGGAACACACCTGTGTACATAAGGGCTTTATCATGTGTTGATGAAGTGTTGATGATAGTTGGACTTGTTTGTTCTTAAAGGCGCTTCAGCCAAGTGTACTGATGAAACTTCTTCAGTAAACTCTACCTTTCTTTGATGAGAGCACGACTTCTCACTGTTTTGTTGAAATGTAGCCTTTTACTTTTGTACTGACGTGTTTTTAATCACCTCTAAAAAGGATAAGAAGAAGACAATGGAGAAGAAATGGGAGAAGAAGGAGGAGGAGAAGAAGAAGAATAAGAAGTCTTGGACCAAGAGGCTTCGTCTGTGTTGCTGTGGTCCAGTCAGTTGTTGCTCTAAGCAATAACTTGACATGGAGCTGCAGCCATCTCTCTTCTTTCCCCTTTACTTCTCTCACATCTCATTTCATCACATTTCTCTTCCATCGCTACAAATTCTCCACTTGCTGCTCTGTCTTTTTCATCTGCTTTCAGCTGCTTCCATACACTGTTGCAAATTATGTTGCAAATAAATTAACCTGTGCACAACTGTTTTTCACCGGAAGCGCCTGCAATGTGGAATGACCGCCAGGCCAGACCACCAGGAGCGTGTAGAAACAGAGCCTTGATTTTCTTCTACATTTCAGTATTCTCTATAGGTATTAAGCAGGATATGAACTTTGTTTGTCATTTCTTGTTGTTAAAGCTATATTAGTTCACATAATCAGTTTGTATGTTTGACACACTGGATGCATTCAGTCAACCAGCTACATACAAACCAGCTGGTTGACTGAATCTCAGTGCTGGTTTCTTCTCCTAGCACATCTCTGCTGTGCTGCAATCAGGAGAGGAGAGAGGTTTTCTCTGCTAGACAATGTGTGTCAAACATACAAACTGATTAAGTATGAGGACTAATATAGCTTCAACGATGACGATCCGTGCCGCAGGCGCATCCAGTGGAAAACAGTGTCATTTGCAACAGTGTTTCTTTTCGGGCAGCATGGTGTTCCCATCATGTCTGCGTGGGTTTACTCCGGGTGCTCCGGTTTCCTCCCACAATCTAAAGACAATTGGAGTCATTTAATTCAATTGTACACAAAATTTCAAATAAAAATAAACAAAAATATGAAATGTGTTTTCTCTGCTGTGTGACTACCTAAATATGATATATGAGACCTGAATGATAAATAATAAACTGTAAAATGACTTTCTCTGATTATGAAAAACAGAATGAACAGCCTGTTTGTCCTACTAGTGTGGACAGGTATTATTGAGTATTGATTCAGCATGGATGGACATGTAGCTCGGTATAAACATGAACATCTGATGCATCTAATCACGATTGCTGGGTTTGGCTGAGAGACCAGCTCTGGGAAGGGTCCTGGTTGTGTCAAATTTGTTGTAGCCTACCTCAAATCTGTGCCTTGTAATAATCCTATCTCTGCGCTCTGCAGGCAGTTTTTTTGACCCCAGAAGGTCATTGTGTAGAAACATCTCAGCAATGATCAAGAGACATGGATACAACTGAGCTAAATTTCAGGGGTCTGAATACTAAGTAAATGTGATGTTTAAGTTTTTCATTCTTGCAAACTACTAAACACTGAAATCAGTAATTATATCTGTAAATAATTAGCGTTTGGCTGCTAATAGTCTAGTTTTAGCAGCAGGAGCAGCAGTTTAACATTAATTTGTAGTTTTGACTCTGTGTCTGTGGGTTGTCTCTAACAGTAACAAGCAAAGCCAGTCAACGTTTTCTGACCGATCACATTAGATTGTAATTGCAGCAGTCCTTCACATGAAGTTTTCGTTCTTCAGCATTATTGTGCTCAGCGGGTCTCGGTGCTACCTTTACGTGTCACTCGTAAACTCTAAACGTCACCTTCGTTATGTAAAAAGCCAGCAAAATGTAAAAAGCTGAGTGCAGCTGGAATCAAAGTATTCACAAATAGCAAATGAATGAATGACAAATGATAGCTACACTAATGGGCGAATGCACTAAATGCGACTTGTAAAGTAGACTTGTCACATTCAGTAACTGATTGATTAATATGCTTATTATATCGATGTATTGATTTGTTTAATCCATAAAGATGCCCGTTTGTAGCTGACATAGTCCCTCTGTTAGTATAACATTTAAAACGGCCACAGACGAGTGACAAACTATGTAGTAGCGCAAACGAAAATATAAATAGGTTACGACATCATTTTTGAACAGGTAAAACATCTTCATCTTTACAATTCACGAACTTGCAACTAACCAGCCATCACTTTTCAAAAAGCTGGAGGGGTCACAAAGCCAAATATACATGAAGGCCGGGTTTTAATATTTCCGGCAGCCTCTGAAGGCAGCAAGAAAGCCTCGGCTAGCACTTCCTCCGAGCTGCTCGTTTCTGTTGGAGCCATTTTGATTTGGACCCGCAGCACCGAAGAGAAACTGTCTGGAGAAGGTGGGGATTATGTTACTCAAAGCACAGTGCTCCCATAAGCCTCCTTTACGCGTTTCATTATCACGCAATGTAATTGTATTTTATAGGCACACTTATTCACCCTGCGGGATAATGTTGCTTGCGCCTGTTAGCCTTCATTTTTAGCATAGCTAAGGTTAGCTCACGTTAGCATGGCTGAGCTTCCTTAGCTCACGAACCCATACCAGGGGTAGTTTTAGAGCCTGGGAGTCCATGGGCCCTGAATGTATTTAAATATACATAATACGCCAGTAGGCCACATTATATATGATCCAAAATTAGAAGCAGAGATTGGCTCCAGTTAACAGGAGTCGCTAGCTTTAAGCTAGCCGGTCATGTTGGGGTAACGTTAGCACTTGTGAAGCTAACGATTTTTCTTCGCCATTAGAGGAGAGTAGCGTTACAGTGTAATATAAGAGCGCACCAACGGCGGCAGCTCTTGTGTCGACAAAAGAGACGCTGAACACAAAATCTAATCCTCGCTTGCATGGATGTTCCAGGTTTGTGAATGATGTGGGACCAGGGAGGACAGCCCTGGCCGCAGTGGCCTCTGAGCCAGCAGCAGTGGATGCAGTCTTTCCAGCACCAGCACGATCCAGGTCAGTGAGTGATGCTCTTGCATCACGAACTCAGTGCCCTCCTACTTTATATATCTCTAACAATCCTGATAATAAGCACCTCTCTCTACCCGTGGGTATATTTTTAAGGCTGTGAGTTTGTTTTTCGTGCAGGTCAAGTGGACTGGGCTGCTCTGGCACAGGCGTGGATAGCCCAGAAGGAGTCCACAGGAGCAGAGCAGCAGAATATTCAGCCTAATGGTCAGGACATTCCAGGCCTCGAAACTGTTGGACAGAGCAATCATGGTACCTTCCAGGGTGACCCAGCATTTGGCAGAATGTGGCAGCCAGGTACATGTTTAACCTTTTGATAATTAATAAATATTTTGTTTTCTTTTTAGAAGTGAACTGTATCAGTACAATCCTCACATAGTCATTGTTTCTTACCAAAAGAGTTTGTGTTCTCACATGTGATATTTACATTTACGTGATATAAACATGCTTATATTGAGCGAAATGTTGAGAAAAAAACTTTAAGTAGAAATTTCCTGTGTTACTTTTTAATTATGTTGTCATTAACAGAGTGGGGAATGCATGGCCAGCCCCCTCCTCCACCACCTCCTGATCAGGCTTGGATCCCTCCAGGGTCAGGACCGATGGATGTGGTGAACCCTAGTGAGGACAGCAACAGTCAGGACAGCGTGGAGTTCAACTCTGAAGCCCACCACGGGGTTTACCCCCAGAACAGCCATGGGTATGGGGCACAGCCCGACAGCTACGCCATGGCCCCCATGGCCATGAACCAGTTTGATTATCAGGTATGCAGATGCTACAGTACTTTGGGTTTTAGTGTGACAACCACGTAACACGTGAAGGAGCGGTCCATAGAAACTGTGCCGGCTCCCAACGTCTGGGTGTATCAGTCATTGCTTTCTTGATGAGGTGCAGAGGAAAGTATTGGCTTGTTGAGGACCGAGCATGGTTTGGTATTATTTTGAGAGCAAATCTTAGCGTTTTACTTTTTTTTTTGATTGAAGTGATAGTGTGCTAGTGCAGCCAGGAGTGATAGTGATATTACCTCAGACATAATTTGGGGGAAGTCAACACTTCATGAATGCCGCTTGATGGGAGAAATAGAGGACATTTTGTACTTTATGAACCATTTTTAATTTTCAGTTTGTATTTTCTCTCCATAGCATGGAGCTGCTTCATCCTTCACCCCCACTCCCACGAGTTTCCCCTCAACATACTGGCAGGGTCCTCCTCAGAACAGACGAGATGCCAGACCAACTGGATTCAGAGACCGGCCCAGATCCCCCATCCAGCTCCCTGTCAAACAGGAGGCTCCAGCACCACTTGGTGAGTGTGTTTCTATTCAATTTACAGACGACTCTCTATAATAAGTTTAGTAGCATAAAGACAGCATGAGTGTCAGTGTATGGTACAGTTTGTGTGTTACACCTCCAACTATCTATCTTTGTCTTGTGTGGTCTTGTGTGAAACTGAATATTATGGGTTTGAGGCTAATGATGCACTGCTCAAAAAATAAAGGGAACACATAATCATCCTTCACACTTCTGGGATATCAACACGTCCAGTTATGAAGCAACACTGATTGTGAATTAATTTCATCTGCTGTTCTGCAAATGGAACAGGCAGCAGGTGCAAATTAGAGGCAATTAGTAAGACAACCCCTATAAAAGAATGGTTGTGGCCACAGACCATTTCCCTGTCCTCATCCTTTCTGGCTGATTTTTGGTCACTTTTGCATTTTGCCAGTGCCCTTACCACTAAAGGTAGCATGAGGTGGTGTCTGCAACCCACAGAAGTTGCTCAGGTAGTGCAATTCATCCAGGATGGCACATCAATGCGCGCACTGTGGCAGGAAGGTTTGCTGTGTCTTCCAGCACAGTGTCAAGAGCATGGAGGAGATACCAGGAGACAGGCCTGTACACCAGGAGACATGGAGGGGGCTACCTATCTGCTCCTTTGTGCAAGGAGGAACAGGAGGAGCACTGCCAGAGCCTTACAAAGTGACCTCCCGCAGGACACCAATGTGCATGTTTCTGCTCAAACAGTCAGAAACAGACTCTATGAAAGTGGTATGAGGGCCCGACATCCATAAGTGGGGCCTGTGCTCACAGCCCAACACTGTGCAGGCTGATTGGCATTTGCCAGACAACACCAAGTTTGGGAGATTCACCATTGGTGCCCTGTGCTCTATACGAATGAGAGCAGGTTCACACTCAGCACTGTGACAGACGTGACAGAGTCTGGAGACGCTGTTGAGAACGTTGCTTCCTGCAATATCCTCTAGCATGACCGGTTTGGCAGTGGGTCAGTAATGGTCTGGGGAGGCATTTCCTTGGAGGGCCACACAGACCTCCATGTACTGGCCAGAGGTGCCCTGACTGCCATTAGGTACCGGGATGAGATCCTCAGACCCATTGCAAGACTATATGCTGGTGAAGTGAGCCCTGGATTCCTTATGATGCCTGACAATGCTAGGCCTCATGTGGCTGGAGTGTTGAAGACATTGATGCTATAGACTGGCCTACCCGTTCCCCAGACCTGAATCCAATGGAGCACTTCTGGGACATCATGTCTGACTGACCAGGAGTTGACTGATGCGCTAATGCAGGTCTGGAAGGAGATCCCTCCAGAGAACATCCGTCGTCTCATCAGGAGCATGCCCGGACCTTGTTGGAGTGCATACAGGCATGTGGAGGCCACACATACTACTGAGCCTCATTTTAAATTGTCTTGAAGAATTTCCACAGAAGTTGGATCAGCTTGTGATCTGACTTTTCTACTTTTATTTTGAGTATGATTCTGAATCCAGACTTCCATGGGATAATGATTTCTATTGATCATTCTTATGTAATTTTGTTCTCAAAGCATTTCACTATGTAATGAATACAGATTTTCAACTGGAAGATTTTCTGGAATCTGGAAGACATCCTAGATTCATTTAGATCTAGGGTGTGTCTAGTTTTTTAAGAGTTTTTTGAGCAGTGTATAATAAAACAAGGCGAAAGAACATGATTGGTGCTTTGATGAAAATGATTCAAATGAATTGCATCAACATCTGGGGGCAACACCTAGCAGTGGTGAGGTCCTGAAGAGTTCAAGAGTACAAAAACAAGTGTTTCCCTCAGCATGGTTTAAAAAAAAAAAAAATCATACACAGTTTTCCACGCTGTAAAGACTTTGTTGTACTGTGTGTAAAAATATGTGGATAACTCAGTTTGACCTTGTGTTTTCCTTCTAGATGCTGTAAAAAGACGCACACTTCCTGCATGGATTCGAGAGGGCCTTGAAAAGATGGACAGAGAGAAGCAGAAGAGGCTGGAGCGAGAACGTATGGAGAGGGAGCGCGCGGAAATGGCAAAAGACGAGGGCAAAGAGCATGAGGCCGATATTGAGGGTGATGGGCCACGCATTCCCCGCAAGAGTAAATTTGTAAGGAAAACATTTCTGTCCTCGAGTGCAATTTTTTTCCTTTGGAGAACAGTTTACACCACGTGTGTTGTGTCAGTGGTGAAATATCCTTCCATGTCATGAAGGGATTTCTCTGAGTCTTTGCTTTTGTCTATATCAGGACAGTGATGATGAGGGGAATGATGACAATGACGCTGAAGAAAAGACCTCCACGAAGAAGGATTTTTCTGGCCGGAGTCCATCGCCTCCTGCAGAGGACAGCGAACCTGAAATGACTGAGGAGGAAAGGGATTTCCAGCTGGTTAGTTTTACGCAAATGAGCTTCTGTGGTTGTGTGTCTTTTCTATGAGTTATTAAAATATATGGATTTTTTTCCCCTCTCTTTTTAAGATGCTCATTACAAAAACACTTCTGACTGAGATCCTTCTTGAGGTCACAAATGAAGAGATCCTGCATGTGGCCAAAGAGACTCACCGGAAAGCCACTCGAGGTCTGCTCTTGCCTTTTCCAGTTTGTGCATCATCTATACTTGTTATCCAGGCATTATGTTTAAATCTAAAAAGAAACCATAATAGTAATCTCAAAAAATAAGACACAGCTATGCCCTGTAAACTAGGGCGATTAAGCAGCAAACATGGGAGTATGTCTAAAATGCATTTTCAACCATTCTCTGCTAATGCATCAGAAGGAGAGAGCAGAGCAATGTTTCTGACAGTATTTGAAAATCTGTTCATCATGGTATCGAAGGTCCTACAGAAGAAAGACTTTATGACTGAATAAAGTCTCATCATTGACTCTGACCAGCACCCATCTAAAGATTCAAGTGGCTTCCTCTACTGAAGTGTCTGTGCATTAGTACAGATTGGTTCTTTCCCTCTTGTCCGACTGTTTGACTTGGATTGTGTGACAGAAGTTTGTTTGTTAACCCTCTCTCTTTTCTCCATTTTTTGTTTTATTTTTCTCCTGTTACCAATGGCAGCTCTTGTGAATAGTGCTTTATCTGTGACTCCCTTCTCTAGTGACTCTTGCCTTTGAGAAAATGGCAGTATGTGTTTTAACATGTTGTTCCTGTTGTTGATGTGAATCAAAGCTCCTGCAAAACAGCTGGCACAGTCAAGTGCACTGGCTTCTCTGACTGGTCTCAGTGAGTATCCCTTTTTCTCTCACCGTGGGGGAGGGGGAGGAAAATAATTATAATTTTTACTTATGGCGGGTTGTTAGCAGTGTGGTTCAGTCTGTTAAGCCAAGATCCGAATACTTTTCACAATTTGTAAGATAGACTAAGACAGAAGTGGCATCTTAGTCGATGGTTTAGGTTTAGTCTTGCACTTTCATGTTAGAAGCATGCTCTCAAATACAACATATTAATATTGGTGTTTTCTAAAGGGTTGGATGTCTGTATTACTTTGATTTTAAGGGGGTTATCAATATCAAACATAAAGTTATACAGAAAGTGCCTTTCACTGGGACCCTGGGTTGGGATTGAGGGGTTTCAGAAGTTGGAACCTGATTGTGAGAATGGATCTTGGTCCTTTCCAACACTCAACAACCCGCGGGCTCTGTTATTGTCAGGCGGGATTGGTGACTATGGTTCAGATGAGAGTGAGGATGAGGACGATCGCACTGTGCGAGGCTCAGAATCTTCTGACACTGATGAGGAGGAGTTACGCCACCGCATCCGGGAGAAGCAGGACGCCTTTCGCCGTAAAGAGCGAGAGATGCAGCAGCTGCTAGAGAAACAAAAACAAGAGGCTCTGCTTGCGCGTGGTAAGACATGTTGTTTGTGTCCTCCTTTATTACTCCAATCTAATTTAATAATGTGAGTGGAAGTTGCATAATGCAACATCTTTTTGTGTTTTTGCAGAAGAGATGACAAAAGAGAACTTGAACAGAGAAAAGGGGGAATATGATGAGGGACAAGCAGAGAACGCACACAAACAGGAAGTAAAAGTAAGGGAGGCGGAGCCCTTGGCAGAGAGGCGTAGGTCCCGTAGTGAAAAGGAGGGTAGTGAGGGCAAGCACTCGGGTATAGGGAAGGAGCGTTCAGGACGAGGTGGCAGCGATTCCCCAGCCAATGGTCGCAGCAGTAGCTCCCGCTCCACTTCTAGCCACAGCAGCAGTCGTTCTTCATCCTCCTCTTCTTCTTCATCTGCATCTTCCCGCAGTTCCTCTCGATCCTCCTCCCCACGAAGGAAAAGGAGGCGTAGTCGCTCTTTGTCTCACAAGGCTCGTCGGCGGAGCCGCAGTCGGAGCCGCAGTCACAGCTCCCATAGGCATCGAAGTGAACGTAGTGAGAAGGGCAGGGACCGGAGGAGGGGCAGTCCTGAGAGATCAGGCCGCCACAAGAAAGACCGTAGCGATTCTAGGGAGCGCAGGAGCCGCAGGAGCAGGTCCAGGTCCAGGTCAAGATCCAGAGAGAGAGACAGGGGCAGGGCCAGGGCCAGAGACAGCCGTAGTCGCAGCAGAGACAGAGATAAGGACAAAGACAGGAATAAGGAGAGAAAAAGGAGCCGGGAACGTAGGGACAGCAGTCATAGTCGTAGCAGCAAACACAAGCCGAAGGCCTCAAGCAAAGACAGAGAGAGAAGGAGAGAAAGGAGTCGTAGCCATGAAAAAGACAAGAAAAAGAAAGATAAAGACAAAGATAAAGAAAGGGAGAAAGAATCTGATAAAAAGAAAGAAAAGCCAAGGGCCAAAGAGAGAGAAAAGGAGAAGAATAAAGGAAGCTCTGTAGTTGCAGAGGAAAATGGCAAATCAAAGAAAAGGAAAGAGAGTGACTCATGCACCGAATCTCAGAGTGACAAATACTCCCGGCAGGATAGCAAAGGCAGCAAGAAGGGCTCCGTCAAAGCTAGCAAGAGACATTCAGACTCTGACTCAAGTAGATCGCCTACCCCTGAAGTTAGCAAAGAAAAGAAATCTAAGAAATCAAAACGTAGTCGTTCAAGGTCGACGGAAAAATCTCACAAGTCTGGTAAGAAGGCAAGCCGCAAACACAAGTCTAAGTCGCGATCAAGGTAGTATTCGTTTTTTTTCTCTTTTTCCTACTGTATGTTCTGATTGTATGTCTTACTGTGATTTCTCTGGATTCCTTTTAATTAATATATTTTCTATAACTGAAGACAGATTATAAACATTTTGCCTAAATGTTTTGAGAAGTTGTGAAATACAGTTACATCTGCTTAACTGTGTGAAGTTAAGTCTGAATCAATAAAAGGTTTTGATGCTTCACAATGGTTTTATCTGTCAGATGCAAATTTTCCAAAAATTAATTTTTAACAAGTTTCATTAGGTCTCCATGTTGCCTTCTGTTTTCTTAGTGGAACCGAGATCTCTCTTCCTAGCACACTACATTAAACGTAAAACTGTCACCTTCCCAGAGTAGAGGAAGGAAACTTAAATAATGTCTTTGTAATGTGAAGTGAGCAACAAATAGTTTTCAGACTTTGCACTGGGTTGTACAGGTCGGATTGGCTGCTCTACAGTTAGCAATGCTGTACAGTGTTTTCTACTCTGGCAGCATGTCTGGTGACAGAGGATATTTGTGCATGCCTGTATTTTGTAGTCTGAGTGGCTGAGTGTCTGTGGTGCAGTATTAATGTTGTGTCCATGCCTCTCTTACAGGTCAGCATCCCCCTCCCGTCGTAGCAGACGCTGAGGAGCACAGTGAACCTCTTGATCTGTGCACTTTACGATTTTAAATTCCATGAGTTGAACAGGCTTGTCTCATTATAGAGGCAGTTGTGTAGGTGAACCCCCTCTCATACATTTCTTTCATTTTTGTAAATACGTTCTTTTTAATGTGTGGCTGAATCACAAGGCATTTTGAATGGTAGGAGTTTTCATTAGTATCATTATGCAAAGCTTAATAAGACATGGTGGACACTAAAAAGTCAAGTTGTGTCATTTTAAACCGTAACAGGATTAACTTTTTTTCCAAACATTATTGTAAAATGTCCAATAAAACTGTTTGTTCCTTGTATTGTCTCGCGTTGTTGTTGATCTCAAACCCACATTTCACTCTACGTGAGGATTCATATAGTCCACACATGCATGCATTCACATAAGGGCCATACAGTTGAGAAAATTCTTAAAAAATCATAAGGAATTTGTGAAAACATCCTGTTCACAGTTCCAGTTCTTCTCGAAAATCCCATACAGTGAGTGTTATGCCTTTAGTCTAATACATCATGATACATTAATGTCACGTAATAGTTAGACTGTGAACACCAGGTGCATTTAATAATAGGGCTGATTGTTTCCAATCATTACTATAGATAGATAATTATGTGCAGTATATATTATATAGTGTATTACTTCATAGTCTTTATACCAATATGTTCTGTATAGTCAGTACCAGCAGCGTCTGACTGGTGGGAACTTAAGTTAGTGTGCGTTGTGTCTGCACGGACATAAAAAACTGTCGCACTGTCGGTCAAACTGATAAACAACATCGAGCTGCCGGTCAGTGTTGTGATATGTTCTCAAATAAGTTCAGGCGCTTTGTAGTAGGACTTGTCAGCCGCAAACAGAGCGTTGTTTGCGCGCTGGTCCACGGTGCTACGGGCCGGAGCGAGTTCAGCTGGACTGCGGTTTGCAGACAGCGGTCACTCTTTCTGCAGGGGAGCGCCTGTTTGGAGAGAAAGCAACATGCCGTATCCTGTCACATAAGGTAATACAGCCACAAAGGGAGTTCAGAATCAGTATCAGTGTTGACTTTGTTCTTATTTGCAAAAAATCAACTACCTAATGGTGACTACTCAGTAATAGGTGAATGTCCTCGTGTGGGTGTGGAAGCGAGCAAGTGGTGGTTTCAATAAATGACTTAAGTTTTTAAAGTAGTTTTACAAATACAAGTATCTGTGTGGTATTTTTACCTCACTGCAATCCAAAGGAAAATATACCTAATGTTTTACTGTATCACATTGATGTAATTGCTTCTTTTTTGTAATTGTAGATTGTTAAGTATTCATAAGGTTTAACCACCTATCACTAATGAACCAGCACAAATGTTCTTTGGCCTTAATTCTAACCTTTGTAAGTTTATCAAACAAAATCTAGATGAAATTTAACATTTATGTTTGACAGTATAAAGTCCACTGTTTTCTTTGAAGTAGTACTTCTACTAGTTTTACCATTTCAACATTACATTTTAATTCTCTAACACTGTTGGTAACTGGAATGTCATATTAGCACTTACTTGGATATGGTTTCCGATGTTGAGTTGTGGATAGTATTGACATGTCCCTGTGTTTATATGCAGCACCAGATCAGCCTCCCAGACCACAGTGGACCCTGATGAAGTGAAGAAGTTCTGGTCACTGGCCAGCAAGTGGTGGGATGAACAGGGAGAATTTGCAGCTCTTCATGCCATGAATGACCTGAGGGTGCCTTTTATACGGTATGTGTCTGTACAGAATATATATTTCAATATATTTTTGTATTGGACTGTCAAGCAGGTGATTGATTGACAGAGACATCAAGCAGTTGTGTCAAAATGTGACCTGAGGCAGATTCAGCCTTGTGGGATTCAAAAGCAGAGAACATGTCACGGATACACTGAAGCAAATCAAATGTGACAGGATTCCTTCACACATCGGCACTTTTTCAGCCAGTAGCAGTCCAGCCAGCCCTGCGTTACATATGTGCATGTTTTATGTGCTGGCTGGGTCCGCTGTGGTTGAAAAGATCAGCTGTTGGGGCTCAGTATGATAATCATTGCAATACCCATCCAGCCAACAACCCGTTGCTGCTATTCCCCTCCCCCCTCTGTGGTTCTTTTGGCGATGATGATGATGATGATGATGGGAGTTTATGGTGACAGTATGACAGATCCAGTGCCAGTGTGTGTCTGAATGTGACCAATTTGCCTGATATGGCTGTGCCCTCAGGCTTGGTCCTAATGAGATGAAGCAGCAGCGCTGCTTCTGTTGCTGCTGTACCTTAGACTATGACACAGTTATGTACTTTGTTTTTGTTTGTTTTAGTGGTTCAGTAAGGTCTGTCTGAATGCCTGCTATTGTTAAACAGCACTGACTGGACACAATGAATGTTTTACGATCGCTTTGACTTGATTTTGACAGCAATTTTGATTTTGAAAACTCAATATAAAAAACTGGATTTCTAAGTTTAAAAATTTCATACATAAAAATGTTTGGTCTGTATTGATCACAAAGTATGTTTTTTTTATGGAAATCTAATCAACTAAAACACAGAAACTCATTAAGAAACAATTTACATAATTTACAGACTTACATTTTACTGTAATCACAAGGAAAGTTGCACATCTTCCCTTTCTCTGGCTAAGTCATTTTGCTGTGCTGTTCACTGCACTAATATCAAAATAAGAAGTGGAAAGTGGAAACATGTTGTGTAAAGCTAAAAAAATTCAACTCACTTTGGATTTTTTGCCCTAGGTTTGGCTCATTGAAAATCACTGAGTCAAAGCTGTGAAATGTGGTTAGGGTTAGAAATATGGTTTATATTGTGTTTTTACAATATATTTCATATTCTGGATTTTATTTTATATATTTTTTAAATAATTACTATGATATTCCATACTCGCCACTGTGAAATGACTTTTGCCAACAGTTCTATGCTGTTGTGACATGAGGAAGCCAGTTGATGGTATCAGCCAACACCTAATCTTTTCTTCACCGTTGCACAAATGCTGTTGTCTTGAGCTTTAATGAGGATGATGCATACCCAGAGCTTAGCCTGTTCTGCATGTTTCATGCCTGAGGCAGACTACCGTCAGACAGCGTGTGAGGGAAGGAAGCAAGGAACCCAGTAGCGAGGTAGGGGTGAATTTGTAGCCAGGGGATAATTTGTGGTTGTTAGCTGCCTGACACTACAGCTCGCAGTGAGATGGGGGTGGTCATGACAGTGGATGGGGCGTGAATTACTTCAAATGGGATTGTACGGCAGCATGATGGGTGTCTGTTGGAATTTAAGGTTGGGAGAGCTGTTTTAATTTGAATTTTTGACTGCTCATTTACCTGTACAGGGATAATTTGCTGAATGTGCACAGAGCACATCATCCTGGGAAACCACTATCAGGCCTCAGAATACTGGATGTCGGCTGTGGAGGGGGCCTGCTCACAGAGGTAAATGGTGTGTTTGTGTGTCCTAGTGAATCTCCTGGTGGGGATCATTAAAGTTTTTCCTTTTCTTTTCTTTAAACAATACAAACCGAGTGTGAATAAGGACATGGAGTAGACAAAACTGTCTTCCACCCTGCACCTTCTATCCAGTCACTGTCGTTTTAGTTGCTACCTTTCATGCCATATGAATCTCTTTTTTCCAGATATGTCTGCTGCATAGTGAGTTTCTACTTTCACTTACATACCAGTGTCTAAGAAAACATTTAAACGTCAGACCAATTCTTATTGTCTTTTGATTTGACTGGTCGCCGTGTGGTGGATCAGACAGTCGGTTGTTTACATTTGTTTATCTGTTTGTTAGTGTTGATAGCTAGGCACTGAAGACAGAGCTCCTGTCTCCTTGGCCTTCATTTGAACTGAGGACATACCAGCTGTGTTGTGTGATTTGAGAAGACAAAATCAGGTCTTGTGTTTATATGATTCTTATCACGTAGGCTGTCATATTCAGACATAGGCACTAACGGAAACCTAAAAAAGTGTCTGTTGAGATTTAAACTGTGGTTGTGTCTCTGGGTGTCTTGTCACTATAAGTCTTCCCATCAGAAGAAATTAGCTGTGGGAGGATGGACATCAGCCCGTGGGCAAGCAAGTGCAGCCCCCCACACAGGCCTTTGTGTTCCCCTCTTGTCCAGAAGAGGGCGTTGTATTTCAAATCCAACTACTTATGATGTTTATTGCTACTTAACATAATTATTTAGCTGTTGTAGGAGGTGATCCTATTCTTATTGTGTCATTTAATGAAGACAATATTACTGGAATAAAATAATATCAAATTTTATATCAAGATAACTTTATTTAAAATTTGATGTACTGTTTATGTGTCTTTTTTCATTGTAACTATGCTTCAGATGTAACTTGTGGTCTTGTTTTGTGGATTAGACAAGATTTCCTTTTCCCTTTTGGATACAAAGAATTTAAAATCCAAGCGCCACACTGAAGCTTACTAAACAATGCTTTCAATAATATGGCAGTGGTTGGCCTTGTGTGTGAGTGAAGAACTGAAGAACTGTTTTGCAGCAATGATGTGAGATGTTTGTGCTTTTAACACATAAGTAAGATTAAAGAGTTGATTTTTTTATCCTGCAATTTACAAGACTCGTGTGATAAATTGCAAAATTTGACAATCAGTGATGTCCTGTAGAAATTGTATGTTCTATTAAATGTAATACAAATCTCTGTAAACTACTGTAAACCTAAAAAAACAAAAACTAATGTAGATCCAGTTATGACTTTTCCCCATTTCTTCCTCAGCCTCTAGGTCGCCTGGGGGCTAGTGTGTTGGGTATAGATCCAGTAGAAGAAAGTATTGGCACAGCTCAGCTGCATGCATCCTATGACCCGGACCTTCGTGACCGGGTGTCTTATCAGGCTTGCACCCTAGAGGACCTCTCAGCCGAAGGGGAGGGAGTAGAGGAAGAGCGCCAGTTTGATGCTATTGTAGCATCAGAGGTGGTGGAGCATCTGGCTGACCTGGAAACATTCGCCTTCTGCTGCAGCCACCTTCTGAAGGTGTGTCCCGTGTGTGTGCCTGTGTGATTTTCCTCCAGCTGTTAGCTCATGTTTAGACATATCTGCGTCAACACAGTTGTGTGTCTGTGTGTTTATTTAAGTGGAAGCTAACGTGCATATGGTGATTTTTTTATTTTTGTTATGTTTTGTGTTTGCATCTGCCCTGTCTCACTGGGAATACGTCCGAATGTGTTTGTATCGATGTGCTTTGTGTTGAACTTGAAAAGCTTTAGTGAAAGCTTCACATTAATAGTAAGACCACATGATCATAATCTCCCAGGTCAGTGGGCCAGAGTTGTTGAGTGGGGGAAAAAACACAACCTAATCTTCACTTAATTCCTCTGCACTAGGGTTAGGCACAATTGAACTCTCCATTTTACAGAGCCAAATCTCTCACTTCTGCCATTGTACTAAAATAGACCTTTAATGACTGGGCACCTGTGAAGGGTACATTCATTGTAAGAATTCTTGTTTTGTTCACTTACAGAATAACTGCACTCTAAAGCTTTTATTTATCTGCCACACTCATTCTCCCTCCTCTTTTGTTAAAAAATTAAATATTGCAAATGTTTATAGTTAATATTGTCTGAGGTTACATTCTGATCTGTGTCCACCGAACGCTCTGAATTCACTCTAAATGTGCCCTCGTCACTGAGGAAGAAGTGCACTTCATTTGCCTACACAGAGTGGTAACATTTTCTTTCTGAAGCAGTAAGTAAGCCTTTCATATTTGATGTCTTTTTTGTTTGTGTGTGTGCAGCAAGGAGGCTCACTCTTCCTCACCACTATCAATAAAACCAAACTGTCATACATGCTGGGTATCGTTGTAGCTGAGAAGCTCCTGCATATTGTTCCAAGTGGGACGCACGACTGGGAAAAGTTCATCAGTCCAGTAGAGTTGGAGCGCCTCCTAGAGTCCAGTAGGTCTTCTGATGTCTATGTGATAAAATCATCCTCATGATACATGCTTTCCTTTCTTTCTTTTCAAAATTCACTCTAGTTAAAGAAAGTTTACTTTCCAGGTTTTTAACTCTTCAAATTGCTTTATTCTTTATCAGATGGTTTCTTGGTGCAGTCTGTACAGGGAATGCTGTACAACCCAGTATCAAGAGCCTGGAGCTGGGCTAACAGCACTGCCATCAACTACGCCCTGCACGCTGTCAAACTGAAAGATGATGCCCAGCCAGACCAGGCAGAGGAAAGCAGCCTCAGATCAGAGGACCACACTACTTGCTCACACAGCTGAGCCACCAGGCTGGAGAACCTGTCAGAAAATGTGAAAAATAAATATAAATTATAATTTAGGTTTTTTCTTCAGAGACCAGCTGTGGTGGAGCAAATGAGACTGAGGTCATTAATGGAAAGGGACAGATGGTATTAGACGGTGGTAGAACTGCACTAAGATGTCACCAATGATTTAATTAATGTGGTAGCAGAGCCGTATAACCACACCTCTGCTTCAGAGTTTGTATTGTTCACGTTCATTGTGAATAGATACTGTATTTTAGGCTAAAATGATTGTAATTTACCATATCCTCTATTAAACCACAATGAAAATATGAAACAAGAAAATATTTATTTGACCCTTGTCGCTAACAGCTGATATGATTTCATATTGCTTTTGTCTATATTCTTTAAAAACAAGCTTTAGGTGCTATAGGCTGTAGAAGCTGCACAGGCAGACAAACACTACTGTCACATACTCTGGGATTATAATAGGCCTCATGTAGAAGCATTATATAATCCAAATTAAGCCCCTGGCAGAGAATAAGTCATGGATGCATGATGTTCTTAAAGAGACCAGTAACTAAGCAGTAAGAGCTGTGCAGAAACAATCACCTAATAAAATAGACCTAGTAATACAGTAGCTCTTGATGCCAAAGTAAAGAACATTAAAGTCACAGTGAAAATTCTGACAGTGTATAAAGCTGATGATGATAAAAAGCTGGTGTATTAATATGTGCATAATTGTTCACATTTGTCCCGCTACAGTCGTGCCTGCTATAGACTATTATTCACACACTATAATAGTCATATAGCGCTAGTGTTAGTAATTCCCTCACGCGGCAAAGCGCGCTCCTTTAACGCGCGGGGCTGCAGTGGAAAATTTGACGCACCGTGCGTAAAGTTTAATGTAGAGCGTTAGTACGGCCTGTTTGGCCTGGACACATTGTCACCTGTTGACAGGATTGTTCTGGCACCAGGGTGACGGTGATGTAAGCCACAGCCTGGCTGCAGAATTCTTCTGTAGTCGAAGTTGTCTCCAGCTCGGCATGTTGAACAAACAGAGTCACAGCACACCTGGTGAATTCATTCGTCAAGATGAGTTTCTTCTTCTACTTAAGAAGCTGCTGCAGAGTGAGTGCACTTCCCTGTTTTGAATGGTCTTTGGTTATTTATCAGAAAGTTAATTATCATGGCGGTCTAGACCTACAGCAGGGTGGCGGTTACCTGCCTGGACGAACTGAGGCTACTGACATAATGTATTTATTACAAGAGTTTCTAACTCTTCAAGTCTGATGAAACACAGACTACAGACTAAAGCGGAGCCACTATGGCAGGTCCATTGTAACGGACTGTGTAGATTATTACACACAGTATAATGTAAGGAAGGTCAGTCATGTCCCTGTTCATTATGGTGAGCCACTGGTTTGACTGGGATGCAGGGCTGTGAGGGCGGGGCGACTCCACTGGAACAATAGGCCTGTTCTATAAAGCTCCTAGTATTGAACACAACAACACCGGAAACTGTTCAAGTTTGCCTTTTAAAATAAAAGTGGGAGCAATAAGCTATAATTGTCATCAACATTGTTGAAGTCAGATCACAAGAAATGTTTCTGTCATTTTGCTACTATCGATGATGTCTATAATTTCATAACAATAATATGTTGAACATTAGAGTTTGTTAAAAGACCATAAAACACAGCTAAAGTCTCACTTAGCTGCAGCGCATTTCATTGTACATTGTACTAGGTATAATTGTGCATATGACAAATAAACGTATCTTATCTTATCTTATAATGTTGTAGTACTTTCCAGAAGTTTCATCACGTCTAAGTCATGAATATTCATCTAAAATTGTCTGAAAGACACACAGAAAAGCAACAATGTAAGCTACAGAATGTGCAGTGTTATCACACTGGTCTATGCTTCAACACAATTTAAACACAATTAAGCTGAATTTCTTTTGTATTTTATAATAATTAATACAAACATACTTGTATCCCTAACCATACAGCTGCAGTACAAATTAGAGGTTGGGAATATATACTGGAATATTGTGATTGCTGATAAACAGGGTGAGATGTCAATATGTTTACGGAACAGTAGGATTTATTTTGAAATTTGTAAGCGGAAGTAGGGGCGCTATGTTTCTGACGCACTTTCACCTGCAAAGGAAAGCGAAGTGGGTGCTGAGCATCATCCTGGGGAGTGAGAGAGTGGAGATGTTTACTCCTGATTTTCTGGGGAATATTTTTCGCCACACCGCCGCCATGCCGTAGACAAACCACCGGCAGATACGATGTTGCCTAACGGGGTCCGCAGCAGGGATGAAACGGGGCGGCTATAACCGAGGGAGGGAGGATGTACTGGGCTGCTGGCTTTGCCTCTTCCCGACCGTGTGTGGTTGAACTCGGGCGTAATCACAGCCTGCCCATCGGGCTGTGCGCCTCCGAGCAGCAGCAGTCTTTGTATGGCTATATCATCGCCTTCCCTTTACAGGACTACGGAGGCATCATGTCGGTCCTGGGCTCGGACTCCTGGTGGAAGAAGACCCTGTACATCACCGGGGGGGCCCTGCTGGCTGCTGCAGCATACCTCCTGCACGAACTGCTCGCCATCAGGTAGGCCTGGTCTGTTTATAATCATCAGCTATTGTTATTGAAGCCTACAGAGCTGCGGGTCTGTTTGCTAACCACACCTGCTTACAGTGACTGATCAGTGTCATTGTATAATGGGCTGTGGTAAAACCATGAATGGACATAGGAGCTCGGGATGTCGCCTAATTGAGCTGCAGATCTCGCGGTAGTTGCTGAGGTTTCACTGTATGCTTCCTTCTTCCAAGGACGCGACATTAGGCGAAAAAAAAAAAAAGTCACGCGTCCGCTCTCGTGCCAGCTCCATCGGCACCTGAGCGTGTCTAAAACAAGCGCTCCTCCGGCGCTGCAGCGTGATGGACCTTTACTGAAGTGTGCGGTGAGACACAGCTGCTGCAGACACAGCATGACAACAAGCTTACATTTGCAGCAGTGCCTTCTAAAGTAGACTTAGATTTTATGTGTCTCTGATGCTGAAGTGACCATCACAGGGTTGATAGTGCAGGAAATGGTGCCTGGCAGGGACTGTATCCTGTAACAGTGGCCTGATAGTTTGTGCCTCCCCCTCCCCCCTTGATTTTCTGTATAACCTTGTATTCCCTGCAGAAATGTTGCTGCTGCTGCTGAATCACGTGCAGGCTACTGAGGCCTGTGAGCATCATCTGCTCGTGCCATGTGATGTGTTGTTGGCACTGGCGGCAGCTCTGCTACAGGAGTCTGCTTTTATGCTCATTGTGTCCTCTGTGAGATGTTTAATGTTTAGAGAGCTCTTAAAGCGGCTGCTCGGGGAGACAGCAGCATCACATTTAAATGGACGGAGACATACAAGAAAAGAGAGGATGTAGGAGAGGGATCAGGTGTAATAATAGGTCCGTGCATTCGGAAAGGTTTCAGGTTACTGTTCAAACATATCACCACAACACACAGCAGCAGATATCTAACTTAAAATAAGCAGGATATCATGGTTTGAGTTTGCACAGGAGCCATTATTATAAATATTATAATAAATACTAAATCAGTCTGTTTCCTCTAAAGTATTTGTCCTTTTTTTCCAATCTCAATATACAGTATAGAGTAATATTATA
>OMLM01009905.1:136160-154419 GCA_900302695.1 Helostoma temminkii | reverse complement strand
TTTAACACCATCCAGCCTGTCCTGCTGAGAGAGAAGCTCCTGAAGATGCAGGTAGACTCCTCCACAGCCTCCTGGATCACTGACTACCTGCAATGCAAATGCAACACAGAGGCTGTGTACAGGAAGGGACAGAGTAGACTCTACTTCCTGAGGAAGCTCAGGTCCTTTAATGTGTGCAGCAAGATGCTGCAGATCTTTTACCAGTCTGTTGTAGCCAGTGCAGTTTTCTTTGCTGCCATCTGCTGGGGCAGCAGCATCAGTGCCAGCGACACTAAAAAACTGAATAAACTGATCAGGAAGGCTGGCTCTGTGCTGGGGACTTCTCTGGAACCTTTAGAGCAGGTGGTGGAGAGGAGGATGCTGCACAAACTGCTGAGCATCATGGAGAACAGTCACATCGTCTCCACAGCTACTGGTCAAACAGCGGAGCAGTTTTAGTCAGAGACAAGGAAAGGTACAGGAAGTCATTTGTGCAAACAGCCATCAGCCTGTACAGTGACACTCTGGCAGAGAGTCAGTCTACTACAGTCTGCTACAGTTTAACTTTATGTAATTAAGACAAATTTCTATTCAAGTTTTTATATTTGAGTGTACTATTGTAACTATTTTGTGTAGATCTTTTTGTTGCTGATGGTTCTAATGTTTTTTTTTTTTTTTGTGTAATGGCTGATGCAACTCCAGAATTTCCCCCCTAGGGATTGATAAAGTATCTAACTATCTGTCTATCTATCTTTCTTTCTGTCTTTCTTTCTGGCAGAGCCCAGACCTTAACTCATTAGCGATGCAGTGGAATGGGCCTCCAGAACCTTGGAATCTAATGTTTACCCAGAAATCCTTCCTAATAAGTCTGATCTTTGAACTTTACAAAGGGTGGAAAAGGTGGTTTCATCTGCTACAACTCCTGTCTTGTGCCATACCTGAAAATAATGACGTTTCTCCATGTCTGCCTCCAGGTAATTCAACCTTGTGTAAGTGCAGTGCGAGTGCAGCCTGTCTTGTCTTCAGGAAAGGCTTCCAAATTCTTTACCCCTTCAACATCGAGTACTACCTGATGGCAGGCTGCTTGGTCTATGTGATGTGGAAGAACGTGGCCCGCAGAGTGACTCCAGGTGACCACCAAGAGACTCATAAGGTTACCATACGTCTCATCAACAAAGGTGGGATCGTATACGGCCTCGTGTTCGGCGTCCTGGTCCTCGTCACAGGAGTGATCGTCTTCGTTCTCTATCAGGTCTGGGTCAGCCATCACGAGCTTCGTCTCACTGCCTTCCTCTTATTTTATGGCTACCATTTCGCTGTCATGCCTGTCATGTGTCTCTGCTCCCTGGGTGGGATGCTGATCCACAAACTAGAGAGAAGGGCGCATGAAGGGGCACACAACCCCACTCGTAACTTGGATGTGCTCCTCCTTGTGGCAGCAGCTGTTGGTCAGCTCGCCCTTTCCTATTTTTCCGTGGTGGCAGCTCTATCTGTGGGGACAGGGGAGCTTCTTGGGGACCTGGACCTGTCCTTCTCTCTGTTAAGCCTGCTGGAGCTCATGCTCCAGAACATCTTCATCATCGAAGGTCTCCATCGGCACCCGAGTCTGCTTGCCAAGAAGAAAGAGAAGCAGAGGAGCACCATATTCAAGGTACTTGCATTTGACTTGTTTTGTAAAATAGCACAAAAAGGCTGGTTTAATGATAAACTACACTGTCCCACAGCTTAGGAAAAAGACAACTGAGCCAGCACAAGAGGAGAAGCAGGTTGATATTTCACTGCTGGAGGATAAGACGTCAGCGAAGCCTGATGTTCAAGAGCATAATGGGGACAAGTCCTGGACCAAAAGAGTGATGCAGGAAATATGTGCTTTCCTTATCCTCTGCAATATCATGGTAAAACTGATAACTTAGCCAATAAAAAAAAAAAAAAAAAAGTCAAATCTGCATTTGTGTAATACATCTATGTTCTTTCTCCTTTTCAGCTGTGGATCATCCCTGCTTTTGGCATCCATCCGCAGTTTGAGAACGGCCTGGGGAAACAGTTCTTTGGGTTAACCGCTTGGTTCATCCTGGTGAATCTGGGCCAGCCGCTCGGCGTTTTCTATAGGATGCACTCTGTGGGAGCTCTAATGGAGCTGTTCATCGCTGCATGACATGGACTACACAAGTGTTTATACACCAAAGAGAACATAGTTGGTTAAAAAACATGATGCGCTTTTAAATTATGTAGTTTATACATTATGAGGGCTGCTTGTCATGAAGTTTTATCACCACAGAATAAAATATTTTAGACATTAGCATGTTTCCAACTGTGTGGCAACTGTCTTCTCTTTCCTCTTTCAGCATGCCAGTCCCCCAGTGCACAAAGGACAGGTCAGTGACGTGGTTTTCCCAGTTTGGAAATTGACAGGTTGAATCTCAACCAAATCCATCACCACTGGGATTAACAGGAACAGGAGAAGTAGATGTTTTAAAGTAGTAAAAGAAAAAGTATAGTTTAGTATAGAAAGTATAGAAAAATACCCCAGTACTAACTTCTAAAGTTAAACTCTGTAAGTTATCAAATTATACTCATTCTGTAGAAAAATGAGTCCTCACAATGGCACAGTAAAAATATGTCATTGATATACCAACTTAGAATTTCAAGTCAACAAATGCAATTTGTTCTTGTGACACAGATAAATGTTATGTTGATTAAACATTGCAGGTACTGTTGTTTTGTTTTTGTTTTTTAAGATGCAACACACAAAGCAGCTTTTTGTGATTCAGATGTCATAAACAATTACTAAAAAAGGTTTCCAGATTTTTACAGAAAAAGGATATAAAGATATAAAGGATCCAATAGAAAAAGATTTCTGTACATCAGTCCATGATGTCATGATGTAACAGCTGTATTACAAAACAAATAAACCCTAGCTAGCTATTGCCCATCATTGTTATTATTTTTAAGCTGCTAACATCACATCAATATGCAGATCAGTGGAGAGGAGAGGAAGCTTCTGTTCCTGTAATGAACAATAAAATTGAACAATTTCAATGTCACACAAATAGGGTTTTCACGTGCATGCAGTTCCCGTTTTAGTTGAACCTGCTCAACAGCTTCAACACTGTGTGAAGCATCAACATGAATAGACTGGATCTGACTTAAAAAGAGCTTTAAAGGGGCAATAACTAACTTTTTTTTTTAACCAAAACAAACTCAAGACTATAGCCATCATTTCTTAGCTCTTAGCTGAAATATATATATCAGCAGACTTTACACGAGTGAGCTGCGTGTGACAACGCAAATCCAAGTGGGTATGGACTGTATCCTGTGAGCTCGCCATTACAAAATCCAGATAATCTCCAGTTTGCCTGCACACAGACGCACCTGTCTGATGCTGAAGTCAAGCAGCTTCTCCCACAGTGCATGATCCCTCTCTCTACAGCAGCACAACTCTGTCCAGACAAAGCTGTAATGTGAAGTAACATGAGAGTTTAGTGACTGATGATTCAGAGTTTTTTCAGACGTCTAACATTGTCCTCTGTGACAGCTCCATTGTTCTTCTGAAATGAGAACTTTCTTATAGGTTTTGAAAAGTGGCAGAGTTGTGGGCTGCAGCAAAAAACCAAGGAACAGTAAAACAACAGAAGGTCTGTATGAAACCCAAAAGCATCAACAAGCAACACATCTGATCTCATTCATTTCTTAGAAAATATTTAAAATATTAGTTACTGCAGTTTTTAGGCCTGAACTGCAAATGTAGCCAAACCGGCCCAGATGTAATATGAAGAAAAAAAATCTGATGTGGTTTGTTCACTTTTCAGTGTAAAAACCAGGTTAGAGTCACCAGGAGAAAAAACATTTTGACCACAAATGCACCTTCGTACTAAACGAGGACAGTGTCGGTGCTCGCTGAGGGAATCATGCTGATAAACACTGCAGTAAAATGTTGGCTGTCTGGTTTAGCTACCTGAGACGGCAACGAGTGTCACTGCAGGTTATGAGACGAGCTGTAGCTACTCTGACCAGACATGCAAACACATTCAGGTTGTTCCGCTGCTGTATTTTAATAAAAATAATTTAGATTTTACTTAAACAGTTTAGTCATAATTGAGGTGAACATAAAAACAGCCTCAATTGATGACTCTCTACTGATTAATAAACTGCTTAAAATACATTTCAATAACCTAAATAACGCAAACATGATGAATTGCACAACTTAAAAATGTTTTGTGCTTGTTTTAAACTCTAAATAATCCAGCAGTGGACAGATTCTCTATTGGCCCTGCAGATTAACCTCTGTAAACTTAGTCAGCAACATGACGCAAAAGACAAAACTATGGTTTGGGAACAACACATTTGTTTGGTGTAAAGATGCAGAACTACCTGCATCATTTAAGATGGAAAGTAAATACAGATCCATTAACAGCTGCAGGATGTGACTGACCTTTTAGATACAAGCGACGCTGTACATTTATGCAAGTCAGTTCCTGCTCTGGTCGGTACTCAGACAGTGACGCTATGTGGCAGAGAGTTGGGCCGAAACCCCTTTCAAAGTAAAATAAACACACACTAAAGGTGACACCCACTTTTTCCTTGAAAGGTGTATGGTTTTCGGTGTAGAGAATGTGACCACACCTACAGCAGGGCTAGACAGGCTGACAAAAAGGATTGCCGTTACCTCTTAAACACATGCCGTCACATGCACATGCAGCATTTTAGCTTGAGCGTGAGTCCCTGACAGGAGAATCTGGAACCTGATAGAAAGCAGAAAAAGTCAAGTTTTAAAGAAACTGTCTTTAGAAGGAGTAAAAACAGCTGAAGATGGACAGGGACTCTGGAGCCACAGAGATGGACACCTTCACTGGTGGACCTAAAAATCCCTCTAGTGATGGATCAGACAACCAGAACCAGCAAGAAGAGGAGGATTCGATTTGGACTCCCAGTAGAAAGCCACTGATATCTGGCCTGCTGGGCATGAATGTATTCCTGCTGGGAGCGGCTATGGTGACTGGACAGGCGTTCAACCCCATTGGCCTGCAAAAAGCACAACCCCAGATGTTCATAATAGTTCTGATGGGAATCAGTTTGATCTGGATGCTGTGGTACCTGCTGTGGGCGAGGAAGCAGCCTGACATCAGTCCACATCAAGACCACCACGCTGGGGGAAAGACCGTCATTGGTCAGTTTCTGTATTAATATTACGATAATCACTAAATATAAGATATTCTTTATGAATAGCTCAATTAAATACACGTTCTTTCCTGCTGTGTTCCAGTTGGCCTTGTAATCTTCGCTGCAGTCAGTCTGCTGGTGTTCATCTTCAGGACTGGATATTTGTTGCATGTGAGAGATTGCACACCTGTTGCTGCAGTGATATCTCCGTTCGTGGAGGCTCCATTTCTTGCATTGCAGGTGATGAACTCTACAGACCCCTTCACTGTTGGCAAAGCTTAAACTGTAAACGTTATTTGGTGGGCGAAGGGCAATTAAACTACCAGGTCCTGTTGGCTTGAATTTTAACAATGTACGGTCACTCATTCTCGGGAGCCAGAAACATCAGCTAACAGTAACCAACAGGACCAGATTTCTCAATGGTTACAGGCTCACTCAATGATGATCTAATGTGGCCAGATATTAAATGCCTATAACTACAGTACACACCTATCAAAGATGTAATCCAGCTGTGTTGCTGTCATTGAATGAGTAATGGTTTTAGTTTGAAGTTTCATCACATACCAGCTGCTAAAAAACAGACAGTGGTTAAACAATGAACAAAAGACTGGACCAATCAGCCTCCAGGCCATCGTGTTTGTAGTCCACACTCCATATCAATTAGAGTTAAAATTGGTTGTCAATTTTAGGTGGATAAGTGTCTAAAAAAACTAACGTTAAGTTTTTAACTAACTTTAAGAGCGTAAAAGCATCTCTATACAGAAACAGTAGATGAGGTCAAGCAGAAGTAGAAACAGATATTCTCTTAATTTTGCAGAGCTAAACAAAGTGTAAAAGTATCACAACTACAAACAGATAACAGTTTGAAAAAAAGACAAGTGCGAAACCATGAAGTGATGACGTTAGATGGTATGAAAACTGGTTGCACCAGACACTGTGAGGAGCTGCATTACTGGGGGGGAGGGGCAACAGAAAACTGGTTCCGCACAATTACAGGTTTCCACTCAAAAGCGACACATCAAACATTTCAGAAAAAGAAAAAAAAAAAGACCTTTTTTTTAACATTTATGTTAGAGAAATGTTGGGATGGTGCATAAGATAAACAGCTCAGTCATTAAAACAGGCAAACCTGTAAGAAAACAATGAGCGCACCAGTGAAACATGAAACTATGAAAACCCTGTGGGTGATAGAAATACAACATTGTCTTGTGCACTGAGTTAGATTTTACTGAGTGAAACCCGCTCTAACCCGCATCCCAACATGTAGTGAACTGCGCACGTCTGTGTTTTATTTAGGAACAAACTTCATTTCATAAGGTGAAGAATTTGTTATATCTTGATTTTATGATTGCATAGTGTAATCTCCATGGTAGGATACAGAATCTACTCTTCAGAGGAGTCCTGCATGCCATTAAAGTTTTTTAACTTACAGTTAAAGTTTCTTAACTTAGAATTCAAGACCTGTAGATATATATATATATAAATAATTCTATGATTAATGCAGAAAGCAAATAATAACTACCAAAAGAATGAGTGGAAAATACAAAATATGCACTAAACCATGAAATAGTTTTTAAGGTGTTATACAGTCAGCATAGAAACGTAAATATTTAGTTAACATATGAAACATCTTTTTAAGAAAATGATCTTGACTGAAAAGTTATTTAGCAGTTTTTTTCCTGTTCTTTTGGCTCCGTGTTATGGTGTTCATCAACAGACTGTACTAGTGTAATCGCATCACCTTCAAATTTTTATAAAAACTCAAAAGGTTACTGGAGAAAGCTTTTAAGTAAACCTCAAATTATTAGAACTATTAGCTAATAATGTGAGAACACGCTTATGAGCTACAATATTATAGTAAATCATATTAAAATGGAGAAATTCTTTAATATCCTGACTCTGATGCATAATAATTTTTTTTTCTTCTATAGACATATTTACTATGGGCTCATTCCAAAGACTGCATTCACAAACATAAGGTCATCACCAGGTACTGCACTTTATATATTTTATGTACGTAGCTTATAGGTTTCTATGCAAAATGTACGTAAGATATCAGCTCACAGTAAAGAGTGGCTGTTATTTCCACCTTCAGGTTTATGTGACACATAGCGTATGTGTGTTTATTTGCATGCAGGTCTGGGCTGATGGTGATCCTCTCTGCTGACCTGCTGCTGTGGCTTAATGCAGTGACTGAGGACACCATACACGAGGAGATTGAGCTGCAGAAGAGTCAAAATTCAGCATTAAACAATACAAAAAACCTTGAAGATGACAGCTCTGATTTTAACGGTAATTGCATCACAACGCCCAAGATGTATAACTTTGTTACTCACGTGCTGTTCTAACACGTTAGGCTGCTTTTCATCCTCACCCAAGCAATGAACAAATACACAGTGGCTTAACTCAACCTTGCTGAGGCTTGTCTACTGTTTGCCCAACCGTCCTGAGTGGCAGTGTCATCCAAATGCCACATCACCCAACCTTTATTTTACATTATGTATAGTAACTCTGCCCACCATATTAATACTTACCGATTATGCCAAACAAAAAGATAATATTGGGCCGAGTACACCTTTTAAACATTCTTAAGTGCTTTTCTCACCCAAACAAAAAGCAGATAGTCTGTGCCATCTACAACGGCAGATCCACGGCTGCTCTTTGTCCAACCAACAGTTGCACTGATGAAAGTGTGTTGACATGTCTGGTTTGGTTGCACCAATACAATTCTTTTCCAGTCCATTTCCCTTTTAAAAAAAAGTCAAACTATCTCATTAACAAGCAACTAAGCCACATAGTAAGCGAGCTACCATGCAAAAACAGTATGCCATGCTAACCAGCTTGAAATAATAATAATATAATAATAATAATAAGTTTTATTTATAGAGCACTTTTCAAAACATTCGTTACAAAGTGCTTTACAAAAGAAAAAGACAATAATAACAGAAAGATCACAAGAAGAACACAAAATAAAAAGCGTAAGACAGGGAGGAACTTCAGCACAATAACACTTGACCAATTAATATAGAAACCAATCAAGTCCCCCTTGAACAAGCATTTAAGCGACAGTGGAGAGGAAAAACTCCCTTCTTTAAAGGGAGGAAGAAACCTCCAGCAGAACCTGGCTCAAGGTGGGCGGCCATCTGCCTTGACCGGTTGGTGTGTAAGTAAGCATAGATGGAGCAGGGCATAATGATATCGACAACAGCAATGACATTACATGTCACCATGCTACCAGCCAGTATCCATTCCCTCTTGATAATCCATCAAATGTACCAGCCAGGCCTCTTCTTCTGCTAATTCGTGTTAGCAAGCAACACTAAGCTAGCAAACATGCTATGCTAGCCACCATCCCACCAGAGCTAACATTTTCCATCTTGATAAACCAATCCTGTTGTACATCAATTTTTACTGAACTAAATTACAAACACAAAATCACCAGTTCAGCACTTTTTTTTCCCCCAGTCAAGTATCATTCTTCTGATCTACAGCCATTCACTGGTCGGTCAAAAAAAAGTTGGGTGATGTAGCAGGACAACCTAAAATAAATACTATAAAATGAGTGGTCCAGTCAGAGGACTTTAACACAATATGTTGAGGGATGAGCTCCAGTAAAACTTACTTTGTGAACCATCACTGTGATGCGGATATGTTCAATAAAGACACAGGGATTAAAATAATTGATGTGTTATTAGCTTAGGCTTAGGCACAATATATTTATATTCTGTGAAGATCAGATCACATTCTGCAGCAAATTAATGTGGAAAACCAGGTAAATCCATAGGGTTAAGAGGCTTGTTCTTGCCAATCTATCGTGCTAAGTTTAACGCTGATACTAACTGGCACAAAACAGGTCTCAACAGGTCTTGAAGTTAAGAAACTTTAGTGGCATGCAGGACTCCTCCGAAGAGTAGATTCTGTATCCTACCATGCACTAACCCCAATTGTTAACCCTAATCCAAACTCTAAACCAGGTTGACTATCTCTGCCTACTCTTCTAATCCGGTGAAATACGTCTTTAATTCACTGGTACATACATACAGCCCTGCCTTGTTGTAACAATGATGTTTCTCCATGTTTGCCTCCAGATAATTTAACCTGGTGTCAGTGCAGTACGACTCAAGCCTGTCTCATCTTCAAGAAAGGCTTCGAGGTTCTTTATCCTTTCAACATCGAGTACTACCTGATGGCAGGTTGCATGATCTATGTGATGTGGAGGAACGTGGCCCGCAGAGTGACTCCAGGTCACCACCATCATCACAGTACTCATAAGGTCACCCTACGTATGATCTTTGAAGGTGGGATATTCGGGCTCGTGTTCGGCGCCCTGGTCCTCGTCTCAGGAGTGACCATTTTCGTTCTGTATCAGGTCTGGGTCAACCTTGAAGACCTTCGCTTCACCGCCTTCCTCTTATTTTATGGCTACCATATAGCCGTCATGCCTCCTATGTCTTTTTGCTGCTTTGCTGGAACGCTGGTCCACATGCTGGAGAAGAGGGCCCATCAGGAGGGACACAATCCCACACGAAAGTTGGATGTGATTCTTCTTGTGGCTGCAGCTATTGGTCAGCTCGCCCTCTCCTATTTCTCCCTGGTGGCAGCTGCAGCTGGGGCACTTGGTGAGCTTATGGGGAACCTGGACCTGTCCTACTCCCTCCTCACCCTACTGCAGATCATCCTCCAGAACATCTTTATCATCGAAGGCCTCCATCGGCACCCAGAAGTGGTCATCAAAAAGAGTCAGAAATTAGGCAAGATACTAAAGGTAAATGCATTTCAATTGGATGTTTTGGAAACTGTGAAGAAGAGCATTGTATAAATGATAAACCACACTATTCCCACAGCTCAGGAAAAAGTCGAAGCAAGAGGACAAGAGGACTGGTACTACTGGTACTACGCTGATTGATGGGAACACACCAGCATCCCCTGTAGTTCCAGAGACTAAAGAGAAAAAGTCCAGGTCCAAAAGAGCGATACAAGAAATCTGTGCCTTCCTCATCCTTTGTAATATCATGGTAATGTTGTGTATCTTTATTAGCAGATTTAAAAACAAATATGTCCTTGTAATTTCTGCATTCATGTTATACATCCGTGTTCCTTCTTCTTTCAGCTGTGGATCATCCCTGCTTTTGGGGTGCACCCGCAGTTTGAGAACGGCGTGGGGAAACAGTTTTTCGGCTTCACTGCTTGGTTCGTCATGGTCAATCTGGGCCAGCCGCTCAGCGTTTTCTACAGGATGCACTCTGTGGTGGCTTTAATGGAGCTGTTCCTCACCGCATGACCAACAGCACTGTTCTAACATGACTGCTGAAGTGGATAAAACGCATTAAAGATGAATTTTTTAAAATGTTGTTTACACACCTTACAATACACACCATACATTTTCCGTTAAGGTGGTTCCAGTTTTCCAGCACGGTCTGGTCTGCTCAAACCCCTGATCTTAGGCCTTCTGGGCTGAGCTGGATCGCAGACGCTGAGATCTTATCATCCAACATCATGTGACTGAACTACAGCAGTGGAGGATCTTTGACTTTACTAAAAGTGCCAACAGTGTAAAATACTCTGTTACATGTGAATATATCACATTACAAGTAGAAAAATGTCCCCTGTGATTGATATTTGATTATTAGAATAATATTATTAATACTTAAAGGACAAAGGATAAAGGAGAAACATTTTTTGGGGATAATCTAATTTTAAATGCATATTTTTAGCTCTTTGAGTCTTGAACCACCTGAGAGGTTTAGTGAGGTAATAACACTTTGGTGAACATATATGTTTTTAATGTAAAATCTTAGTCTGTCAGATAAATATAGTGGAGAAAAAAAATACAGTATCTAAAGTACGAAGGTGTCAATAAAATAAATACAGTGTATTTACGTACAGTGTATTTATTTTACATGCTTGTGAAAATTTACTTGGTTATTTCCCCCCACTCTTGATTGGGAGCAGGTTCCTGCAGCTAAAATCTGGTGGGATAATTTGAGATAATGTGTAGCTTCCTGTCAGTATCCTTCAGTTTTCCAAGTGTTGTCACTTAAACCTCAAATAATTTTTTGGCAAATGTAAATAATTAATATTTAACAAATGTCACATTTCATGATTTAATTGAATGATTTGGCCTCAGCTGTGTGTACTCAGGCGGACAGGCTCTGTGTGATATGCAGCAACTTATTTATTAACACATTTATACATTTTTGTCTTGAAAAATGAAAATAAAAGACTGTTGCTGCTTGTTGTCTGAAAACAAAACCAAATGTGATCTGAGATGCTCCTATGAGTTTCTTCTTGCTGTTGCTGGTGAGTGTGCGAAGAGAGCAAACAGGATCCAGGCGTCGACCTCACGTCTGCGACAGATCCTCTAAATCCTCTGGATCTCAAACAGCCGGATGTCCGTATCATACCAGATCGGAGGATCCACGTTGCTGTGGCAGCGAAACAAGGCGTGGGTTAAAACTTGTGCCTATTCAGCACGTGCGACTCGCACAGACATAAATAAATAAAAAAATAAAGTGAAGTTTCGAAGCTACATCCCTTCAGGTTAAACTGCTTGTGGATTTTTATCTCATATCTCACGTCACAGCCTCATTTTCAGTTTTCTTACCGTAAGTAGATGACCCCCCACACGTATGTGCGGAACCACATGGCTGTGCCGGCGTTTGCTTGGTATTTCCTGATGAGGATGGGATGTGGGACCGGCAGGAGCCCGACGAGCGTGCCGTGCTGGAGGAACTTCAGGATTTCGGACTCGTCTGTCAAACCCCTGAGGAAACGACAACTCTGGTTTCATCTGAATCAAACTGATCACAATGATTGAATGAGCTGCAATGGAGCAAATGACCATGTGGGATGTGAAGGGCTTTTCTGGCAGTGATGATTCATTGTTATGTTTACTACAGTCTGTTTCCAGGCTCGGATAAACCCACAGTACATTCATCACCTGCACAGCAGCAAACCTGGTTAACAGCTTAAGGGCCAGTCCACAAGCTTCTTGTCTCTTTCTTTTCACCTCCCTGTTCCATACGTCTTTCTGGGGTTTAAGGATCATCTGAGGATCAGACATCTGAGGACTGAATTTCAGGTATAGCTTGTTGCTGTTTTCATAGTTTCCAATTCACACCCCCAGTGTTGGGTAAATTATGTCTCATACAAATAGCAGTGATTCATTTTATGTTCCCAGAGGCAGAACATGCAGTGTTTATATAAACAAACTGACTTCGAGGAGTAAGAGCAACTGTGACTGAACAACTAACCCTCACAGAGAAACATGGGAAAAAAGAAATGGGAGAAGTACTGACTTTAAAAGTAATTTCTTACTTGTCAATGCAAATCTTTTCCACCTGAGGGACCAGTACTTGTAGCAGCCGCATGATAGTCTGCAGAGGAAGTTTCGTCTTCCATGACAACACCTGAAAACACCCGTCACAATTCAGACTGTGCCCTACCTGTCAGGATCAGGTAAGAGAAAACAAAAGACTCCTCACCCAGTCTGGATTAGGGCTCCAGGCTGCAGATGTCGACACGGCTGACGACCGTCTCCTCGCTGCTTCTGACTCTGTGTTGTAAACCTGACAACAGAACACACCAAGTCACTTTACCTGCAGAAAGAACAAAACAAAACACCTGGAACTGTGACGTTTCTTCTTGTGCACCTCGGGGTCTCTCTCTGAGTTGGACTCTGTGTCGCTGGCTCCAGCTGCAGCACTGCTGTCGGCAGCCTGAGAAGAGTCTAAATGTGGAACGGCGACCATGGTGCCGTCCTCGCCCACCTGAGCTTTCTCTGTTATCTTATCAATTCCTGAAAGACACAGACAATCAGCTTTCAATCTGCTGGGAGGGAATTCCTGAAACACTGTGTGTCAAATGGTTTGAGCTCGAATAAGACAGCATTATGTTTGAAACTAATAATAATAATGATTAAAGTACAGTATGTGTTGACATGATGAGAGGAACGTCTAGACATGTTAGGTAACAGACTTGTTTTATTGCTGAGAGATGACAAGATTGGTTCCTGTTTTCTCAGACATTAATTAGCTTGTTAGGCCTGAAGCACGTCAGCAGTCGTCTTCAAAACCCTGTGCAAACACTCTGATCTCCTCTAAGCAGCCGAACACGACTCACCTACCGATGCCCACACTGCAGCAGCCTGCAGACCACACGAAGGTTGGAAAACATTTTTTTAATTTTCTGGTTTCAACAGTGTGAAATGTAAATACCAGATGGCAGCAGCCTAACTGAGGAGGTTAGGAGATCAAAAAATTTAATCGCCAAAGAGAACACTTAAAAAGCTGGTCAGCAAAAAATCAGAAGTAATATTTAGCTTAGAGGAAGCAATAGAAACAAGACTTTCACAAAAAAAACCTACTAACAGAACATTCAACTATACAACCTCTTTACAAGCTCAAGTTCTGATGAAGTTAAGCTACAACTCTCTGGCTGTGATAAACAAAGGTACAATATGTTTGGAGAAAAAAAAAGGATAAATATTTTATGGAAAAAACACCTCGCACTGAATCTATGCAGAGTTTGCCACAGGCTGCCTAAGTGGAGATCGTTGGGCCTGATTCACGAAGCGCTCTTAAGAAGAAATCTTCTCTTAAACCCACTTACACAGTTTTTACCAAGAATCTGACATTCACCGATGTTTTCTTACTTGAGATTTGTACTAGATCTCAAATCCAATAGCAGTTCAGTTCACGTCGAAGGCTGTCACTATGATATAAATATCATGTTCCACTTCCCAGCGTTCTGACCCACTCCTGGTACCAGACAGTTCAGTCGCTCGGCTTAGATAACACTGGGTGAGTACGTCGTTCAGAAGAGTGGGGTTTTTTTTAGATTTGCGATCAGACTTTTTATATCCACTAAAGCTGCTCAGTATGAAGCAGTGCTGTGTCTGCCTGAGTCCTTCTCTCTCCGTCTTTCACTTGCTTAAACAGTAGTTAAAGAACACAGCAGCAATCCTACGCAGATTTTACCAAGATCTTTTCCTAAGAACAAATTAACTGCTGAACAGCAGAACAACATCTTGTCTTTTCACAGCAGGCTATGTACAGGTGTAGGTGTGTTTATGAAGCTTTGAGGTCACGTTGCAGCCACTGGCACAGGTGACACTGCACAAGCGGAGGGAAAAATGGATTCTGCTAAATACAAGCTTATTCTGGACACAAGCATCACAACCTCTGTAAAAAAAAGGCAGGTCTTAAACTGACTTAAGCATTTTGCAACAATGAATAAGAGAAAATCCCAAATAGGGTGTGTTACAACATACTGACAATAAATTTATACAATAAAATTGGCTGTACAAATTTTGTTTGTGTTGCATAAAATGATAAATTATAAAAATAGTAAAAGGTTATGTGTCTAAGGTTTTTGTTAAACGACCTTGTCGTACCTGGAGTGGCCTCTAAACTGGCTTTGAGCGTGCCGGGCTCAGCAGGCACAGCTGGTCTGGAGCCTGCCATGGACTCATTCTCTATGGAGTTGGTCCTGGAAATGCCAGACTTCTTCTTCTTCTGCAGAGCCTTCTGAATCGACGCTGTGTCAGACGGCAGGTTGGCCAAATGGTGGAAGACATTTCGCTTACGGATGATTGCGTACACCAGGTTGCAGTTACCTGTGAGGAAGACAGAGGACTGTAGTTGGTGGATGATGGTACCCAATGGTATCCAGTTCTTGGATCTAAGTTCTATTTATTTTTATCTAAATCTAAAATATTGCTATAACCCTGTGTGTTTCTAAATATGTTTTAAAAAGTTTATACCGTTGGTGGATCACATGTTCTCACCGTCAAACTGATACTGGATAATGTTGTTGAAGACCTCTAGTAGGAAGAAGACCAGGTGGTGGTTCTGGTGGTTGGAAAACAGGAACCAGGGTGTGGAAAAAGCCTCCAGGAGGTGGAGCAGCTTGTTGGCAGACACCATGGACAGGCTCTTCAGATAAGGTGAAACTGTGGAGAGGATTATTTTAAAAGTGGAAATACAGCAGCACAGTAGAAGTGGAGCCACAGATCAGCAGGGAGGCTTTATAGGACCTGGCAGTTTCCTGTTGAGCCACCAGGGGGTGACATTTAATCAGGGATACTCACTGTTCACTATTATTGTGAGCAGGCAGTCAAAAAGGGGCTGGAGACGCTGGTGTCCACTGGTGACGATTTTGTGGAAGATCTAAACATGAGACAGAAAAAAAAAATTATTCACTGAAAACATCACTGCATCAGAACTCCACTGACGATTTTAGTATTTGAAGAGAGTGAAATATTCTCTTATAACAACAATGTTCTCACAAACCAGAAAAATAAAACAACTTTCATGTTCTGAGATTCACTGCAAATATAAAAATCTTCCAAAAGGATGGTACCAAAAGAAAAACATGTTACATGTTTCCCACTGACTGCTGTCCACCACTGGTAATGTTGAATAAGTTGTGTGATGTGTTGAACATGTAACATGTCATCATGGTAAATAATACAGTGGCTCAGACAATAAAACTGATGTTTAACATGACATTCACACATTTTGTGTGTTAACATGACGCATGAACATTAACACACTGGTACTATTAGCATATTAAAATTACATTTTTATGTCATGCTTGATATGTGAGCTCCATTCATACACATATACATTGAACATACCTGCTGAATCGAGAAATCATTTAAATAGAAGCTGTAAAGTGAAGTAAGCTAAAAGATTTCAAAAAGCAAAGCATCATGCCGAGATATAATTATTAGAAATTATCCACAAATGGCCAGCCAACAAAATTAACTTCTAGAGCACAAAAACGACTCACCCAGGAGGTCATAAAAGAACCCAAAACAACATTTAAAGAGCTGCAGGCCTCACGTGCCTCAGTTAGGGTCAGTGTTCATGATTCAACAATAAGAAAGAGACTGGACAAAAATGGCATCATGGGAGAGTTTGAAGGAGAAAGACCCTGCGGACCAAAAAGAACACAAAGGCTCGTCTTATATTTACCAAAAAACATCTTGATTGTCCCCAAGACTTTGGGGTAAATATTATGTGGACTGATGTGACAAAAGCTTTTTGAAAGGTGTGTGTCCCTTTACATCTGGTGTAAAACTAACACAGCATTTCATCGAAAGAACATCATATCAATGGTTAAACAAAGTGGTGGTCGTGTGATGGTCTGGGGCTTTGCAGCTTCAGGACCTGGACGACTTGCCATAATTGACAAAAACCATAAATTCTGAGCTCCACCTGAAAATCCTGAAGGAGAATGTCCTGCCATCAGTTTGTGACCTCAAGCTTAAGTGCACTTGGGTTATGCAGCAGGACAAAGATCTGAAACACACCAGCAAGTCCACCTCTGAGTGGCCGAAAAAAACCTTAAACAGGCTGTTCATGCTTGAAAACCCTCCAATGTGGCTGAAATAAAACAATTCTGTTTAAGAAAGAAAAGAAAGAGTGGGACAAAATTCCTCCACAGCGATGTGAAAGACTCCACTTATTAGGTTTAGGGGGAAATTACTTTTTCACACAGGACCAAACATGTTTGGACAGTTTTTTTCTCTTAAATCCTAATTTTTAAACCCCCTTCTGTATTTACTTGGGTTATCGTTGTAATACTTGTATGATGATCTGTACTGTATGTAACATCAGAGGACAAACTGTCATATCTTATGATCTGTTTCATAAGATACAGACACAGATAATTGTGGAAGATCTGGAATATATTGTAAATATGGATGTATCTTCTATCTAAATGGTCAGTGTGAAAAGATTGTTAAATCAGTTAAAGGCTTGCTGTCGTACCACAATAAGTAGGTCAGCGTGGGTTCCTGTGAAAACGGGAATGTCCATGGGGACGCGGAGCGTGTATGGCTTGTTCAGACGAACACCAAAGTTTCTCTCTCCGCTTAACAACAGGAGGATGAAGACGCCAATGTGCATGAGACCCACACGAGCTGCAAAAAGACCGATTTTTCAGAGCATGAGGTTTGCAGCGAGGCTATGATTGTTTTGAATCTTAAAAAAGATGGAGATGAACAATTGTAACTCACACTGATCTGCTCTGGCATCATTCAGGTAGAAGAGGATTGGAACCAGCATCTCCAACACGTCACTGCTCTTCAGTACAAAGAACAGGAATTTCTAAAAAAAAAAACACACACAAAGAACCAAATCAGCTTCACGACACCATTTTAAGTTTTACCTGCTTACTTTATCTGCTTTCAGATTTCAGATTCAGAGACATCTCACTAAGATCTACAAATATAAAGGTGGTGTTAGACCACCAGGTCTTGTTCATACACAACACATTAACCACCTTTACCTAATTTCATTAAGATGGTTTAACTGAAAACCTCAGGTTTGGGGACTGTGAGCCAGCGATAGGAGAGATGTGAGGTTTAGTGCGTAACATGCATCATTCATCTGTAACAAGTTACTCAGCAGGTAAACCATCACAATATGCAGTGGAAGACCCAAGTGCACATCTGTCCAAGAAGACAATTACTTATGAGTGTCCTCCTTGAGAAACAGATGCCTCACTGCTCCTGAATCGACTCCATCGCTTAATAAAACTTTAGATGACTGCAACCAAGTCTTGTGGGCTGATGAACCCAAGTTTGGGGGGTTTGGATTGAAGTGAAGAACATAAAGAGCCTTGCTCATGAACAGATGATAGATGACTACCTAACACCATTAGTGAGGCATGGAAGTAGAACTTGGTCAGTTTAGTCACCAGATCTGACCCCGTTGGGACGGGAACACTGCCCAACCAGCACTGCAGACATTGGGATCTTCTGATCCATCCTACCTGCCTTTCTGTCGCTTGTTGTTGTTTTTGTCATTGGTTTGTGACCTGTTGTTCTTTTCTCTCTTTCTTTCCACTCACCCCAACCAGTCTAGGCAGATGGCCGCCTACGTTGAGCCTGGTTCTGCTGGAGGTTTCTTCCTTTCTTAAAAAGGGAGTTTTTCCTCTCCTCTGTCGCCTAGTGCTTGCTCAAGAGGGATTTGTGGGTTTTTCCTTATTATTTAATTGTATTGTAAGGTCTTAAACCTTACACTGTAAAGTGCCTTGAGATGACTTTTGTTATGATTTGGCGCTATATAAATAAACTTGAATTGAGTTGAATTATATCTGGGAGGAAATC
>OMLM01009905.1:89191-128577 GCA_900302695.1 Helostoma temminkii | reverse complement strand
TACACATCCCACACAGTCAGATCCAGTGGTTTATCTTTTTTAGCTCTGTTTTTGGTCTCCACCACTTCCTGAGGAAAACATCAGCTCTGTAGCTGGACGATGGTGTTTTAGAGATTCATCCTCTGAAAATAGAGTCCTGCTATTGTGCGCAATGAGCGTGAACAAAACAAGTAACTCGTGGTCTGGATCCTAAACGAGCCGAAACTCACTAAAAGTTCTGTAATATTCGTATTTTGATTAACTCAGCCAACACTGCATTTATTAACAGTCCTCAGATGATGACATATTTTGAGTTGTACCTGTTGTACCTGTAAAGTAAACGACAATCTGAACAGCCACACCTGTGCTTTGTATTTAGTGTTAACACTAGAAAATGCTAAAATATTCTGTTTACTCAAGATAAAACTTCAAAAGCTACTGGACGTCAACACGATAATTAGTCACTGATTTCCACATCAGATCACAAACAGTTCAGCCAGATAATAGGAATAAAAAATTTTAAAATAAGAAAATAAAATAAACTTTTTAAACAGTAATTTAGATTATAATACGCAGAGAGACGAGAGAAGAGGTTAATGCAGCCGACTGTGTGAACTGTACACACACAGAGGTTGGGTTGTAATTTAATTATTGCTTCCTCAATGCATTCCTTTCCTATGACTATGACCAACTTTATAACAGCATCAGATCCTCTTATAAATATAACATCCACCATTGCAGCATGAACTCATAATGAAGGAGGCAGAGGGAGTGAAGGGGTGTGGACCGTACCCCGGCTCTGCCAGCTCCAGGCACGGTGGACCAGAAGAAGCCCCTCCAGTCTGCGTCCTCGAAGATGTAAGGCAGGATGCGGGTGAGCAGTCGGGTGCAGTTCAGGATAATCTGACGTTCTTTGTCTGAGGGGCAGCCGGACTCTGCTCCCTGGACTAACCTCTCCACCGCCTGAGGAAAAAGGAAATACTCTAAGACTGAATTCACTCACTGATTCAGAACAGAATAACAGAACCAAATGTTATTCACATCTACAATAAGGTGAAGACACAGTACGTGTCCAGAGAAATAAGCCACATTGAAGCTACTTGGGAGGAAAAGAAGAAACTTCTGAGTTAGTTAAGAGTTTGGTTTTAAAGGAATAGTCCAACAATTGGTAAAACGCGTTTTTTCTTTCGATGCAGCACTTTGATGAGAAAGCTGACACTATCTGAAGAGTCCAGCTACCAGAATTAGCCTTTATGATGCACAATATCACAGAGAATCTAATTTGTTTCATATCTGTTTTAGAACATCAGCTGAGCTACTGGTTTCCCATGTTTCCAGCCTTTCTGCTAAGCACTGGTGTAAACACAAGCACACATGTGGCGGCGCACGGAGCGGTGTCCATAAACGCAGAGTGACGTTAACGTCAGCGTTTATAAACATCTATAAATTAAACTAGATTAAAACAGGTATTAAACACCACATGGCAGGAAAAGCAGGTGATACAAACTGAACTACCACTGTATATTTTTGTAGACAAAAGTTATTTGCCTGTGCACATTTTTTTATATGTTAAGTATCATCGTATTTTCGTCTACATTTATTGTGAACAGTTTGTGAACATATAGTCATTACTACATATGAAAACATCAGGATTTCAAGTGTCTGTGTTCTCTAGTTCATATATTTAAAACTGCTTCATCGCAAATATGAATCTGCTCATTATTTCAGGAAATGTAGGATCTCATGAGTTGTTTTGTCATTTTACTGCTTCATATAAACGACCTTTGACCTTTGCAAACTGTGGGAACAACAAACAGAAGCATTCCTCTAAATCTGACTGTAACCAGGACGAACCAAAGCTGCTCTGAGACGACACAGCATTTACTTCTGATACTTCAAGTACATGTTGTTCTAATCATTTTTAAGTTTGAATGAAGTACTTTTAGTTCTGAATTGTGTTTGCGCTTTGAAAACTTCCACTATAACAAAGACATTTATTATTATTATTATTATTACTTCCTGCAATTAACCATTCTGTCTTTTGTAGTTTTCGTTGTTACCGTCTTTCCTGAGTTTGAAACTTAAACCTTAAAGTCTTAAAAACAGTGGTAGTAGCAGTTTATTAAAAGAGATACAGTTAGTGATTGCTTTAAATATTGATTATAGAAAATCACTGTGAAACCATATATTGTTGAAATTTCCTTTTCTGACTAACTAAAAGTCAAAAACTAAAACATATTCACTTCAGTATCGTGTGAGAGAGGAGAAGAAGCACTCAGGCGTCACGTTTGAGAAGCTGTATTCAACAAATATTTGACATTTGTGCTTAAAATGTTAAATATCAATGAATCAACTGATCATTTCAGTTCCAGCTATCACAAATTTGACTCAATGAAGATCTGCACATAATTTATCTTGAGTTAAATATGGAGATAATTTGTCAGACGCTAAAAAACAAGCAGTTTTCTTTACTAATTCATTAGCCACCAACATCTGGAACATCTGTGTGGATCACCTTATAGCAGAGGGTTGCCAGGTTGGACGGAGACTCCTCTCTGACGGCTCTGATCTCAGCCGCTGGAACCAGAGCGAAAACATCCTGCACGGTGGTGGAGGTGTCGTCCCAGAACTGGTCCCAGAAGGCATCGTCTGTGGCTTCGACGGGCTGCGGGACACAGCAGCAGTCAGTGTGCAGCTCAGGAGATTTAGCTGACTACGTTTAATGGTAACATTTTATTTTACTACTAGTAGCAGTAGAAGTACTTTTTCCTGTACTAAATTTAATTTAATTATTAAGAACTTTTAAAAAAAACTGATTTTATTATACATCACTATTCTATTGTTCTCATTTCGGAAAAACATCTATCGATCTTAATCACCACCACCATCATCATCATCATCAAAAACAGGACCCCATGTGCCTCTGCAAGTTCATAAAAAAACAAAAGTTGTTGATCATTGGTGAAAATGTGGAAGTGGGTCATCTCCAACCTCCTGGCGATTATATGTCTCTAAAAATATAAACGTGTTTGTGTTTACTTCTACTTTTGCTTCTGAAATCGTTAAGGAAGTCTCCGACAGGACAGGGTCATTTTTATTGTTAACAGTGATATTACTGCACATCCAACCCCTCTGATTTATCCGGTGACCCTCTGTAAGGACCTGAACCATAGGTTGGGCTGCATCAGTATTTACAATCTAATGCTGTGACAAATAATAAGGTGCAGCAGTTATACTTTTGATTCATTAACATGTTTAGTACTTTTGTGATGATACGCGTGTGCTTTTAATAGAGAAGCAGGATTTTCTACTTCTTCAACCACTGACGGTTTTCTGTGACTATTTTTCACTTAATGAAGATTATTGTTAATATGACCAACCATTTTTCTCTGTTACTTCGTGTCATCATGTTTAAAATGTTTCTAAATTTGCTAAAATTATTATTTTTTTAATCATTGGGTCATAAAGTCTTATATGATCTTCAGTTCTATCATTTCTTTAGCTCTTCCTGTCATTTCCACCAGATGACTCCACTGTCTCGTCAGACATTTTCTGCCCGTCCTTCTGACACTTCTGCTTGGATGACAGACCTCCAGCTCAGTCTCTCCAGCTCCTGGTCTTCTCAGCCAAACCTTCCCGACAACATCAGTATCAACTCAGTCCATTCAGTTCAATTCCGTTTTATTTATAAAGCGCCAAATTACAACAGAGTCATCTCAAGGTACTTCACATATTAGGATCAGAACTTTACAACACTATATAGAGAGAAACCCAACAATCCCCCCATGAGCAAACACTGAGCAACAGTGGAGAAGAAAAGGCTGTTCAGAATCAGCTACCCACCTCCCAACATGTGCAACCAAGCCTCTACAGATGATCCAGATGTCAGTGCATTGATCATCTCACTACACTGGCTTCCAGAGGCATCAGACTCATTTCACCACGATGGTGCAATGAACTACCACAGTCTGCACACTCAGCTACCTCACTCGCTACATTCATAGAACTGTTGAAAGCAGAACCTCTCTGAAACGTCTTGTGTCCTAAAACAAACAAACAACAAAACGTCTTTTGCACTTTGTCACTTTGTGTGAAACTTCTTCTTCTTATAGCACTTTACCTTCGATGTTTGCTCCCAGACTTAGTTTTTGCTGCTTTTGTTCCCCACGTGTCGCTTTGAATAAAAGCTTCTGCCAAATGACTAAAAGCAGCAACTATGAAACATTTGACATTTCAGAATCAAAATTAATCAGCTGATGTTTTCAGCTCTAAAGATGTGACATCAGTCACACATGAAAATCTGCACATAAATAGTCTTAAACGTATAAAACATCTCACGTTTAGGAATCGAATAGTGAGTATTTTTATAATTTCATCTGTTTGGTGAGAAAATGGCACAAAAAAGTCGAAATGAAGGCACATAAACAAACTACAGCCCAAAAAAGTTTTGTTTTGTTTTGTTCAGTGAAAACCCAAAGATCACTGGTCTGCCAGCACATGAAACACTACATGTTAAAGATTTGTGCTGGAAAAATGACTGAAATGATGAATAATCTACCAAACCCACCAACAGTCCTGAACCAGGCTCATCACAGAACCAGTAGATTCACATCAGCTCTATCTGGCTGGTGTTACCTTCAACGCACCTGTCACCTCAGCTTCCTGCTCTCAAAAACGTTTTAAAGTCACATATTCAAGTCATTAAAGGATCATTTCACTAGATAAACAACAACTGGTCCAGACTCTAATTGTCCAAAGGCCAAAATAAGTTTCCAGCATCTTAAACCGCAAAAATATTCAAAACAAGTTCAGAAATTCACCAAATTAATATAATTTTACAGTAAATCCCCATTTTTCAACACGCAGCAGAGTTGTCCGTGCTTCCCTCTCCACTTTGTGTCATGTAAGCTTCAGGTCGTGCCACCATCTGGCACCAACTTTATCTCCGCAGGCTGATTTTAAACCACAAACGCGCAACCGACGCTCAACACTTTTGCATTTTTATTCCTTTTAACCCTGAAAAACTGACCCGTGTTTTAGTTGTGAGCTGAATCACCGCTTTCCTGAAGTGAAGCTTGGTGTCGGTGTTGCCCATTCTGCCGTGTCCCAAACCTCCCGTGTGTTTGGATCCGTTTTAACGCCGAGGATAATCTCCCTCATCCACCGCTCACAGGTTGCTCTGCGCTCCCGACGCGTTCAGGTGCTGCTCGTAAACTACATCTCCGAGGTTTTCAGAGCCTGTAACGTCAGTAATTCTCACTTTTTCATTTAGTTTAATGTAAAAACCAAACAACATGACGGCGTTTTGTGATTTGACTGTGACAAAAGGCAGATAAATTTTAGTTTTATTACCTTTTTTTACATATTATTTTTTATTTTTCACGTTCTTTTACACCAACATCGCAAAAACGTGGATAAGAAAAAAAGACACAATATGAAAAAAAATAAACACAAGTCTAACCTATAATAATATACATTTTTCATTTTAAGGACCATTTTGTTTATCTTTGTTGATAGCACCCTTATATTGATGGGCATATAAATACTTGGAAGGGCACAAAGAAAGTAAAGGGTGATATTTACTACTACTACTACTACTACTACTACTACTAATAATAATAATAATAATAATAATAATAATAATAATATTTATTTCTGTAACCTTTTTTAAAAACAATGAAGAGTTTTGCATGTGTACATCAAATTGTAAAGTCAAATAGTTAAGACAGTAACAAAAGCATGCAGAAAACAACAAAAAGCATTATTCAAATTATGCTACTTATCATTAAAATTTGATATACAATTATATATCACATCCCTTTTGCATCAATATCTGTCTTCGTTCTGTTGCCATGTTTCATTAAGAAATGTAAAAATTCCCACGGTACTTTAACGCACCCTCGGCTAAAGCAGGATCCAAACAAATCCACTTCCGGGATCCTGCTGCACATGTTTGCTTTTCTTTCTTCACTGAACTGAAAAACCGCTTCCTCTAAGAAGTGACGCAGTGATTCACTCAGATCTTCATCTCCATCATCCTCATCATCACCTGCACCATAAGTCATCAATGATAATAATGGCAATGTCAAACTTTATTGATCCTCTTGGGTCATGTTTAATCTCTCATCCCCAGGTGGCTCAGTGTCCACTTCAGGTACAGCCGGGATAAATAAACTCAAAGAGCAACAGTGACATCCAGTGAATCCATCAGATTCTGTTGTACCGTTGCAAAAAAACATCAGCGCTTATATTTACTGTATGTTAATAAGCGTTTCTTTTTTTCTACCTTAAACCTGCAATAGCTAATTTTTCACACATTTCCTAATAAATTAAGTGTAGATGAGACCAGACGTGTTGTGTCTCAGCTGTTCTAGTCCACTTCATGTTTCTGGGTTACATACAGGCTTTCTGTTGTTTCACACTTTGTTAACCTGTACAGTCCGGAGCTCTGCTACCCAGTGCGTGCCTGAACGTAGCTGATGTTGCTGTGGTTATACTGTACAGAGGCACTGAGCCGAGCTAACATCACACCTGCGTGATCTTCCCTTATCCCCTGAAATTTGCCCCAGCAGCCTTACAGAATTTCTCTCTTATCTCAACCAGCTAACATTGTACCATACCATCTTCTATCCGCTTATGCGGGACCGGGTCGCGGGGGCAGCAGCCTAAGCAGAGATGTCAGACTGCCCTCTCTCTAGACACCCCCCTCCAGCTCCTACATATATTTCCCCCAACGTGTCCTGGGTCTTCCCCAGGGCGTCCTCCCAGAGGGACATGTCCAGAGCACCTCTCCTGGGAGGCATCCCATCCAAAACAGATGCCCAATCCACCCCAGCAGGTCCCTCTCGATGTGGAAGAGCAGCGGCTCTACTCTGAGCTCCTCCCGGGTGACTGAGCTCCTCACCCTATCTCTAAGGTTGCCCCCAGCCATCCTACAGAGGAAACTCATTCGGGCGCTTGTATCCGGGACCTTGTCCTTTTGGTCTACCACCTTATTGTGGTGGAGGGGTTTGGGGGTCCGAATGACCCTAGAAGCCATGTTGCCAGGGATTTAGGCCCCTGGTATGGTTTCCCAAGGCAAACAGGTCCTAGGTCACGGGCCAGACTAAGAGAAGTTCACAAACCTCTTATAGAATAATAAAAATCAAGGGCCGCTGTCTCGCCCAGATAGGCGTCACTGGGGCCCCACCCTGGAGCTAGGACTGGGGTTGTGGTGTGTAGGCGAACGGCTGGTGGCCGGCATCTTGCCCATGGGACCCGGCCAGCCTTAGCCCGAATGAGCAGCATGGGACCAACTTCCTGTAGGCCCACTACCCGCAGGAGCATAAGGGACTGGTGCATGGTGGATCGGGTGGCAGTCGTGGGGGGGGGGTACCACTCCGACCCAATCCCTGGACAAAGAATCTGGTTATTGGAACATGGAACGTCACCTCAACCAGCTATTAATCATTTAAACCAACTTCTTGTTCACTTGACATTTTACCTCCTTCTTTGTTTAGAAGTGTCAGTGGGTCTAATGGTTCCTGTGCGCTAAAGATAATTAATTGTTCTCTGATGTTTAATTCATGGTGATGCAGGAGACTTCTCTGTCCTGGTACTGTTAGATCTCAGTGCAGCATTGGACAGTGTGGAGCACAGTATTGTCACTTGTTCGTGTGGTCATTACTTGTAATGTACTGTAGAGGTACTAATTACACAACAGATGATGTTGTGGTGTCACTGACGAGACCTTCTGAAGGGCGTTGAGACCAACATGCTGCCGGTTTATTATGTCCAAACAGTCATGAACACATTTTAGGACATATTTCATCATAACTGTAAACAGCTGCAGGGTCGATCTGACACCACAGTTTCTGACATACCAAAGTTATTGAAATGTTTTCTCCATTAATTAAAGCTGTGGATTAGCAACACTGACTCATTCACTCACCCTCCAAACACCAATAGTTTTTTAGGTCAAATCAAATGCTTCTCAGCCAATCACATCTCTCCCTTTTTTAAACACAGAAGACGAAACAGAAGAATTTAACCCGGAGCAGACTCTCACACAGAATAATATACCCACACATCTCTCTGCAAGCACATTCATGCAACGTCTGCTTGGATTTCAGTCTGTGTACTGAAGCAGCAACAGATAATGAAAAACGCTGTTTTTTTCTTATGGACCCTGGCAGCTCTGCCATTGACTGAAACGGTAAGTACATTTTTTTTCTTATCTGTGCTCAAATGTTGCATTTATTGATATGACATTTTATTTTTGTAGGGCTCATTGAGGGAGAGAATTTCTACTTTCTCTTCGTCCTCTTCTTCATCTTCTTCATCATCCTCATCTTTGCTCTTCTCTTCCTTTGAGAGTTCAGGTGAGGAATCATACATTTGTCAAGGCTTTCTGGTAGTGTATGTCAACTTTACACATTAAATGTGTACTTTAATTTGTTAGGTTTAATGTGTCTCAATGGAGGCTCCGCTTACCAAACTCTTACCGGTCAACACATGTTCTGCTTGTGTGCTGAAGGTTTTGAGGGGAAACGCTGTGAAACAGGTAAGGAGCTTCACTACACACCAAACTGCATTTAACTTTTTAAATATTTTTACTAAAAAAAAACTAATATTCTATAGTAAAAGGTGCCCAGTGCTACAAAGGTGTTGGACTTTACTACAGAGGCACAGTGTCTAAATCAGAGAGCGGACGTACATGTGAGGAGTGGGACTCAGACTCCAGGGAGCAGTACCTGTCTTCAGATGTCAACTCAGGAAGGCACAACTACTGCAGGTGGGTTTGTATTCATGTGAGTTTTATGATTAGAAATAAAATGATTACAGGTAACAGTCTGTTGTGACTCCATTTCTATAGGGGGCTGGTTCAGTGTTCAGTCTCAATACGCAACTGATCGCAAGACATTTACCTGCTCTTGTAAGATAAATAAAAATATAATAAATATGTAGAGACTGTTAATGTTGTCAAAACTAGTTGTTTTTTGTGGGAATATTACAAACAAAATTTATAAAAGGCTAATTGGACATTAGAAAACCTTTTTGTAATCATGTTAGCACAGCTGAGATCATTTATGTTGTCACAGAAAACAACATGAACTTTTGAAAAGTAGTTTATGCAGTTAATGAACAGTAACAGATTAAATGTAAAAGTTCTCCTTTTTGAATTAGCCTTTGTCTTATTAGCTAGTACAACCAAGTACAACCAAAGATAAAGAAAAATCATAAGCAGACTTCCCATTTATAGCCAGCTAACGTTGACTGTGATGAGTTAAATATCAAGTATCACTTGAAGATTTATCAGCTAACTAGCTAGCTAATAAAGCTAACATTAGCTCTACGAGTTAAAAAACACTGTTGTTTTAATGTTTTCTTTATTTTTAAAAAGAAAACCTTTAAATATATAATAAAAACCACACAAGACATGATTCTCCCAAGGCTATATGTACCATAAACCATCCATGTAAGACACAACAAAAGCCTGTAGAGCTACTGATACATAAATAGAGTCAAGTCAAAGAAAATATAATTAACTAGTGTTCTATGCTGTATAGTTTTCGTGACTGGATATTGATTTCCCCACAGAAATCTTCACTACAAACGGCGTCCGTGGTGTTACGTTTGGAAAAACCAGCAGCTGGTGTGGGAGTATTGTCAGATTCCACGTTGTGGCTTTGAGACATGTAAATTCATTAACTCTTTACAGTCTAATCTAATCCAGGGTGCATGCTTCACTAGTTTTTAAAAACAACTCTCTGATCTTGTAGTTCCAGCCCCACCTTCACCTGAACCCACTGAACCACAGCCAGGTAAGTTCAGCACCTAACTGAACGGTAAACATGAGCTTGGGAGTAGGCAAAGGTAAATGGTTAGGGTGAGACTGAGGTTATTAAGTAAGCATCTTGAGAGGTTGGAGTTAGAGGGTTAGGGTCACAGGGGGACTTCAACAGCACCTGCTCCTGAGCCTTGTAATCCAACCCCTAATGTACTAATTGCATCTGCCTTTTCACGCTTTTTCCCTCAATTGTTTTGACCTGTGTTTAATCCCGCAGCTGCAGAATCGACATGTGGCCTACGCACCAGACCACAGCAGATGAAGATCGTGGGTGGCACAGTTACCACTGTGGAATCCCACCCATGGGTTGCTGCCATATTCTGGCGAAACAAATCCAAGGATAAGTTTTTCCGCTGCGGGGGCAGTCTGATCTCACCCTGCTGGGTCCTCACAGCCGCCCACTGCTTCCCAGATGGGTAGGACATGAGGTCACTTACTGTAACACAGCAGGTGCTAACAAGCAGCGGGATCACTGGACTGATTCTTGTGAATTTGTGTTTCAGCTCCCACACCAAAGAAAATCGCTTCTCAGTCACGCTGGGTAAAAATGCTCTGAATGAGACCGACCTGACTGTGGAGCAAACATTCAGGGTGGAGCGAATCATCGTCCATGAAGGGTTTGACGACAGTGAGGAGAACTTCGACAACGACATTGGTATGAACATGTCTGACATTATAACCACATGTTAATGTTTAGTAAGCAGTTATCTGATTAATTATAATAACTGTCCTGCAGCACTGTTGAAGCTGAAGGCCAAACAAGGTAAGTGTGCAGAGGAGGGGAATTCGGTGAAGACCATCTGTTTGCCTCCACCTCAGCAGAGCCTCCAACCCGGTGCCGTCTGTGAGATCACTGGATATGGGAAAGAGAAATTCGGTGAGCAAAGCCCTCTGACTACTGGGGTACTGTCCAACTGTGACATACAGCAGAAATGATGCTGCTCAGGTGTCAGATTATTGATATCTGATGCATCTTGACTCAAACTACAAATGTCAACATCGTAGTGGTGCTAAAGGAAATTGCAGCAGATCACCAAAGACAAACTATGTTTACAGAAAGTTAAGTTAGGCGACCGACTTTGACGTCCACAGAGCCATGTTTTAGAAAGGCTAAAAAAGTCATAGGTCTACCGACGAGATACTGACAGCTCTTTAAAGGCTTCAACCGTGTCCTACAGCTCCATTTGCTGAAGCACAAAATGTGGACCTTTCAGATTAGATTTTGTTACATAAACCGCCCCCATCCATCCGTCCATTACCTTCCATGCTCCCCCAGATCAGATGTTCTGAAGGTAATATCAGAAACTAATGCAACTCGTGACATCCGATCAAAAGTTAAAAAGCTCTTACAATGGAAACCTTCAGGTTTCACCTTTAAATTACACTTAATTTCAGCTATTTTACAAAGCATGAAAAGTTAAGTATCTTTTCTTCTTCCCAGGTTTGTGGTATAGGTCTCAGTACCTCAGAGAGGCTGAGGTGAACCTCCTGTCTGATGATGTGTGTCGACACAGGAACTATTATGAAGACACGATTACGGAGAACATGTTTTGTGCGGGTCGTCCTGACTGGAGCCAGGATGCCTGTGAGGTATGTGGACATGCCCGGACTAGATACTGAATCGCCTCCACAGTTTGTTAGTGCCACTCATCTTTCTGTCTCGGCTGGGTCTAATTACTGGGTGTAATTACATTACAGTTGGAATCAACTCAGAAATCGTTACCTCTGAAATTTCCACACTTTGATTTGTGCTGTGCAGGGAGACTCAGGAGGCCCCCTGGTGTGCGAGGTTGACAACAGGCTCTACCAGTTTGGAGTCATCAGCTGGGGCGATGGTTGCGCAAAAGAGTTTCGACCTGGCGTCTACACCAAAGTGACCAACTACAACGGATGGATAGAAGAGAAGACGGGTCTGACGTCCATCACTGCTGGAGCCATGTTTCCTCAAAAGTGACGTCTGTGCTGCTGTTTTCTCATCAAACAAAAAGGCAGAGGTTTCATCTTATTCCCACTGACACTGGTTTTTCATTCATTTCTGTATAAAATCAATTGGCAAACCCTTGATGTTTGTTTCTGTTGGTATACATTACATGAAGTCTGTATAATTGTTGCCCATATTATATTATCAATGCCTGATTTTCTGGCTTTTTGAGCTGCGCTGTGCATACGTATGAAAATGTGGCAGCAGATATATGGATTTTATGCATAGATTTCATGCATAACATTATTAGTTAAACAGTTAAAACACAGAAATCTGAATTATTTTGTTGCTTTGTTTAAACTGTATATCTCAGTATACAGTTTTTATTTCTGCTCTGGATATTTCATTCATACAGTTGTTGTGATGTTTGGCATTTGCTCTAAAAGTCAAGCTACATATTTCTTTTTTATTTTCACAGATTTTTTTTAGCTGTAGGTATATTTTTTTATATTTATGTATAACATTTTATTGTTTATTGTTATTGAATTTTGTATTAAACTTCCATAGCATTTGATTATACACAACTATACTGTACTGTATAAATCTATATAATCTTTTAACCACTGATTTTCCTAATATAAGTTTATTAAAGATGTATTTTAATAATGTATCTTTTTGTTGTTTCACACAAAAGATCACATTGGAAATAACTCACCTTTGAATGTGTCAATCAATTGTACAAATATCTGGGTTGAAATTAAGGTAATAAAATCTCTCATACTACATAACTCATACAGCATCAGTTAATATTTTCACATCTGAAAATATAAATCATTTTATTGTGATGCAAACTTCGATGTTGATGATGATGACGATGTGATGTTGCAGACCGCAGATTATAGGCTGTGTCATGTCACATGTTTGTGACGCTTCTTTAATTTGTACTATTTTAGCACCATCTTGTGGTGAAATGAGAACTGTACTCATGAGCTGTGCAGAACTAAAGTCACACAAGACCGAGGTTATTCTGTTTGGGCCTAAAACCTCAGAGATATGATCTGTAATCCTAAAATTACTGTAGCACTGGTCTCAGGTTATCTTTGACCAGAATATTTCCTGTTAATTGTATATAAAATAAGTCTAAAAGATAAAATATCTTGAGTTATCAGGCATTGAGTTGGCTTTTGGCAGCTGTTTGACTGAAGCTACACTGCCTAAATACTGGAAATAATAATGTAACTGTAAATAAACTGAATTGAAATTATACTGAACTACAACTACAGTTATATACATATTTGATATGCTTTATGTACATCACCAACAGTACAACATTACTGATGTGTGCACATGAATGCATTAAGAACTATACTCATTTTAAAGATGTAAAATATTTAACTGGTGTGTATCCACCAAGTTTTTCATTGCTACTAATAAAAGGTCAATTTTCAAAAAGGTTTATGCATGTTGTTGATTTTTCTGAGTAAATCCTTAGGAACAAGGTTTTTTCAAGTTGTTATGTCTGTACACAAATCAAACAAATAAGGCCTGAGCATTTTATATTTCAGCATAAAACGTATTTATGAAGCACATGTGGAACTGCATCAAGTTTAGCTTTTACTATAATTTTAAATTTGATCCAAATATTACTGTTAATATTAAGTGTGTGTATGTGGTGTATTTGTATGTAGTTGTTTATGCTGTTCTGTCTGAAACTTTGTGTTGCTGCCTCTCTTGCCCAGGACACTCCTGCAGGTAGAAATGTTTAATCTCCATGAGGTTTTCTAGTAAAATAAAGGTTAATATCTAAATATTAGATAGAGGCTAATATGTAAGTAGATACAGGAAATAACAAAATAACAGAAAGGGGTGTGGGGTCCTCTAACAATCAGGGTTATCTTTAATTTTGTACTTTACTTAGTAATTTTTTATTTTGATATTTTTAGAAACTTTGTTGACAGTAGGCAAAAAAACAAAACAAAAAAAAAAACAAGAATTGTGTGTAGTGTGGTAATAATTAAGTAAAATGTCTGCTAATGTTAGCTTAGGTTGCTAACTGAAAATGTCGTTACCTAGCAAGCGGTTAGCAGTTAGCTAAAGAGACCAAAGTGTTTCTGTTTTTACTGCTGAGGACAATTTTTAGGAAATTTTAACATTTTAATGGAGAAAAAAAACCATTACTGAGATAATTGGTAAAGCAGAGACTATATATGCAACAGCTGAAGACATTCATTGACAGGACTATGTACCACAGGCCTTTTAGCTTGCTGTACTCTTGACTCAAAGATTCCAACCTGCCCTTTATTTCTAAAATCCCTGAAATAGTACCTGCTAAGCAGGTAAGTGACCACCTGCTCAGGAATAGCCTGAAGATTTCCAGTCAGGATTTAGAGTACATCATAGTACAGAAACTGCTCTGCGGTGGACGAACTACAGCAACTCAATAGTAATAGTATTGCATGTGTTTAAAAGTACCACTTCAAATGAATTATTTAAGTTGAATTACTACGTACACGTGTATCTAAAATGTATCTTGCCTCCAGAAGTAAAAGTGATTTCTCTGCTCATCGATCTGTTGAACTTGATGCTGTTGACAACATGAAAGTCTGGTCCAGATGTGATTCACATGTGCCTCATAAAAAGGTTTTCTAGGTCCTAAGTTTTATCCATGAACAGATCCAAGGAGAGAACCACTTAAGAAACAGACTTATGTCTTTTTACTTTAAATCATCGATACTGATTTAATTTCTTCTACGCACGAACTGATCCTTTAGTGGCATGAAACAAGCTGCCTATAAAAGCTGAATGTCTAGAACACCATCTAGTGATAAGAAGTATATGGTGCATGTAATGAGGTTTAATGAGTCTGCTGGTTAGTTTGCTCAGTTTAAACTTTTTATATGTTTTCTGATTTTTCACAGTGTTTGGATTGTGATTGGCTATAAAAGGAGCGTTTATCAAACCAAAGATGAGTCGACTTGTGGATCACCACATTGTGTCAAACTTCTCAAGAGAACTGCTCAAAAACAATTCTTTATTTATTCATTATTAATTATTATTAATTAATCAATTATTTCTCAATGAGAAACTGCAAAGAGTTTAGGTCTTTCACCATGTACAGTTCGTAATACTGTGAACAGATTCAGGGAATTCTGGGAAATACAGATGGCGGCAACCACTGTCGTGTGTGAGTCCTCAGGTGGCACTGCATGAGAAACCATCATGGTACAGTGATGAATATAGCCAAAAGGAAAACACTGGCACTTAACACACTGTAGTTCAACACTGCTTTAAGAACTACAGACTACACAAGGAGGAAACCAAACATCAACTCTGTGCAGAAACGCTGCATAGTTCTCAGGAGCAGAGCTCATGTCAGATGGATTAAAGAGAGAGGAAACACATTCTGTGGTCCATGTGTCAGCTTATTTTGGGAAAAACAGATAGAAAAGACCATAAAGATTGTAATCAGTGAAAAATTAAAGTTACATACTGTGGCTTTAAAGTAAATTTTGAAGTATTTTTTGCCACCTCTAGTTCCAGTCTGGGTGAGCTGGTGTGCACAGTTAACAGATAAAATCATAAAGTGAGTAATGATTCTTAACCCTGTAATGACATTTGTATCATATTGGATACACAAAAATGTTTTGATCACTAAATTACCATTAACTTTATTTGTATCAAATATAATAAACCAAAAATCTCACATGTAGAAATAATTTTAAAAATATTTTTTTATTTTTTTGGGAAAGGTTCCAGGGCAATTAAAAAAAGGATGTTTTGGCTATTATTTGTTGGGCTGGGCTTTACAGGGTTAAATATATATTATCTTATTTAAACATGTTTGATATACTGAGTCCTTTTTGTGCTTTACACATATTAGTAAATAAACCAATTCATTTCACCTTCACCTCAGTGCGGACTGGAACAATACCTCTTAATTAGCCTGGATCAGACTGATCCAGAGCACTGCTCATAAAAAACAGTGAACACAGTACTAAACCTGTCCCTCAGATACATCTCCAGCGTTTCCAGTGGCATCCGTCTCACATCATATCCCCTGAACTGCTTCTTAGCCGTCTTGCTGATGGGCACAATCTCCTCGGTGCTGTTGGGGTCGTTGCGGCCGACAGCAGCGTATGTGGGAAAGGTTTCTTTGAGTCCTTCTGGCAGACTGTTGTTGAAGTTTGGGCAGCAGTAGGCTGACCACATGTACTCAGGCACAGCCACACGGTGGTTCTTGAGCCAGTGCTCCCCGGTCTGGTATGGGATGATGCCAGTCACTATGTATGCCTCTCCGAGACAGTAGGCTGTTAAGGCTTTGTTGACGGTCTGCTCCAGGACTTCCCAGGGCCCGTCATTAGAGCCAGCCTTCTGAGGGACTACATTAGTGAGCGTGAAGGTGGCAACGCGGTCCTCGTGCCTCTGGTGGTGAAGGCTGGGGTTCAAGTGACCACGAGAGTAGGTTGAGTTAATGTAGTCCAGCTGCACGGCCTGGCTGTCCACCACGTTCTGGTCTGGAGGGCCTGGAGGGAAGGGGATCATGTTGCCATCGGCTCCAGGGTAGGCCAGCTGTTTGGAGTGAGGAAAAAAGCTGTTTTAAAGTCAACTGACTGACTGGTGATAGAAACCAGGACAGTGTAGAGCAGGTGAGGGGGAAGTGAAAATAACAGCTGAGTCAGAGGGAGTCATTTACAGAATCTCAGTAATTTCCCATTTCTTTTTTGTAAAATATGTGCTTTTGATTATTTTTAGACAGTCAGGCTCGTAAGTAGTGGAACGAAGATCAGTTTTTCTGTTCACCTCTGCATTGAGTTTGAAATCAAATGCTCAATTGCAAAGTAAAGACGTCCAGCTTTACTTCTATGGGTCTGGCAAAAGTGTGGCCATTCAGGAATCACAGCCATTTTTGTATATATGTATGTATGTATGTATGTGGGGGCTCATAAATAATGGAACAAATGACTGATAAGCAGGTGCACAGCCAGATATGACCTGTTGTTTCATTACTCTATGAGTAATAAAGCAGGTAAAAGGCCTGGAGGTGGAGTACTACATTTGCATGTAGCTGTTCAGTGGAACTCTCAGTATGAGATCCAGCAAGGTTTCGATTCAAGTACAGGAGGCCATAACTAGGCTGAATAAACACATAAAATGTTGGGATTGGGCTAAAATGGAGAGCCACAGAATTCTGTCCATGGTGGAGAACATGTTCATAACTAGTCAGGTCAAGAAAGCTCTTGAGGAGGCAGGTGTGTCATTGTCAAAATCCAGAGATGCTTTATGCATGTAAATACAGAGGATTTACAACAAGATGCAAACCACTGGTAACATTCAAGAACAGAAAAGGCAACGTACAAGATTAGTACAGATTCTGTACAAATTAAACTCTTCATTCCATTCCTAATGACTATAAAAGACATTATTCAACTAAACATGATTTATTGTCTGAGTTTATTGATTAATTCTAATATGTTCTCCTTTGTTGTATGATGGCCATTCACATGGATGTTTAAATGCTTTCTAAATAATTTTTTTTTCATCTTAAGTTTAAAAAATGCATTAAAAAATCTGGATCATTTAGCAGACTTGATCTAAATGTTGTTTAAATCAAATCACATAGTGTTAAGATTCCTTTTTCGTCTGAGTTATTTCGTCCATTGTCTACTTCCAGTTCCCCTTGTAGTGAAATAATAACTTCAAATATTACTATGTTATTATATCATATATTACCATGTTGCATGGATAATGTGTTGGTTGAAACTACTACAAAATTTATGGTTAATTTCAACCTGAAATCTGGTCAGTAAACCAGGTGATGGTTCCATAATTTTTCCACTTAATCTGAAAAATAAAATATTAAATTAAATTAATTATTTTAATATTAAATTAAAATAATATGCACAGATGCCCTCGCTCTTCTTCTCTTTCACCACTCCACATCCACTTGTTTGGGATCTGGGATGTGCATCTGTATATCATCATACAGCATATACATGTACAGTATGTTCCAGTTGTCTCATGGATTCTTTCTGTCTATCTGTCTGTCTGTCTGTCTGTCTGTCTGTCTGTCTGTATTTGAACCCCATACAGACTAATCTGTTCAACATCCATCCTTTGAGGGCAGTTTGAAAGCCAGGATAGTAACTCCAGTGGAGAAATACTGAATCATTTTTGCCTTATTTCAGTTCATCCGAAGGCACAAATTTATCTTCATGCTGAATCTAAAAATACCAACATTGATGCATCATGTGCACCACAGAGAGTTGACAGATCAAACATGTGAGGCAGTTCTCCATTACCAGGCTTCATTTCCTCAATTTTTGTTAACCTAAAAACCACCACTGCAGTTTGATCAGCATTCAGTATCGTTTTGATTTTCTTGATTAGTGCTGTTAGAGGAGTTCAGAGGAAGTGAAACACAAATCAGCCATAAGATGTTCTTCTTTGCTCTTTTTCATGTTATCATATTTAAATGTCCTCACCTGTGGCTCAAACTTCCATGATGCTTGGGGTCTCTTTCCTGCAGGTGCTGTGTACAAATACGCTGAGAACCAGGGAGAGCGGCGCATTCGACTGTACAATGTGGCAAAGCGATACTGATTGAAATACCTCTGGCAGATCGGAGTCCCTGGCACACCTTTGGGAGGCCAAGACCTGTAGAAGAACTGCAGGCATGGAGCGAAATCCCCCACGTCAGCTCTGCACGGGCACCACCCTCCAGCAAATGCCAGGATGAATGCAGCCAGCGCACAGAAAGGTGACATGATTACAACATAGAGTTGAACTTCAGCTGTGAAAGCTTCCCTCACACACAGTCTCAATGAAAAGCAGTGGATTCTTTGACAGATGTTTCCTTTTTTTATCAAAGTGAAAGCAGAAGCAGCCTCAACATTGGTATCAGCTGGTTTTTCTAACAGGAAGCAAATCAACTGAACCTGCTTTTTTCACTTAAAGACAGCAAAATTACCAAAATTAGAACCTGATTCTGACCCTAAGGAGCCCAAAGAACATTTAGAGGCTCCAGTGGATCTATTACACGACCAGTTCAGGGAAAGGTTCTGTAGAGATGATGTGACGAGGCGAGGTGCTGATGTGCATTTAGTTTTTTGTTCATTGCTTCTCTCTCAGACCTGCGACACAATACATCCACCAGTTGCTGTGTAGGCTAAAGCTGTGCCTGCCATGGCTTCCAACCAGGTTTCCTGTCTTGCCCATATTTGATTTGATAAGCTCTCTCTGTTCCTCTCTCACTCCATGGTTCACCACTCTGCCATTCGGCCTAATCACCAACCCCTGTCTCTGTCCTTAATTAATTGTATTGTGTTCATATCGTTGTTACTCAGCCAGTGTTTGTGGTTCTGGTGGACCCGCTGCATTTTTGGGATTTAAATTCAACACAGTCTAACAATTTTTTCGTTAAAATACTCAACAGATGTTGACAAGCAACAAGCAATAGAAACAGCATATATTGTTAACATTTGCCCATTACCTTTGTTAGATCACATTAATGAATTAAAGTGCAACTCATTATATGTTTTTTTGTCCAAAATCAATAGCAAGGCCCTCTGAGCAGTGAATCTTTAGGCCATCTTTTAGGAAGGGAAGTGTGTGGTCATTAAAAAAAAGTGTTCTGATATATGTTCAGAATTCACAGAAAATGAGCCAGGGCCAGTGAATCTGAGTTAGCGTATCGTATCGTAAGTTCTATATTCATCTGACGCTGCCACACCCCACAATGCCATCTTGTGCACTCCACCATTTTGTCTACTCACCTGCCTCTTTAGTTCGGATCCTCGCCAATCTCTTCAATAACAGTGAGTCATTAAATATCATCATACCCGTTCTGTTGCCCAGCATTATATTAATATACATCTACACTGTTGTGACTGTGACCCACACAAAAGCACAACACAAAAAACAATCTTGACCCCTGCTCCACTTCCTGCTTCCTCTCTCCCTCAACCAACCATCTTGCTTTTCGAAATAAAAGCCCAGTCAACACAAAAACCTTCTCAGTTTTTTTTTAATAATGTGTCACATCCAAGGCCATAAAACCAAAGCACACCAAGATAGCAGCTAATAACCAGTAGCATAATGACACAGTGTAGAGAGTTAGGTTAGGTTGTTATTTATTCACCAGGTGTCCGAAACCATGTTCATGTTGTTCTGCTTCAGCTGGATGTATAAATATGCGTTTGCCAACACAATGCCGTTAAAAACAAACATGCTAATATTCAATATCAATATTAAGATCTTCTAAAATCTTGAGTTGGCAGCTGTCTATTTTAGAGTCCACACTGGTTTTATGGCTTATTGAGTGTAGGTGTTTAAAACAAATAGACAGTTATTGGATTTCACACTGCTTGACATCACTAAACCTGGATGTTTCACCACCAGCCTGCATGAAAATACACGTTCACCTCGGCGTCTGGGCCTCTGACTGTTCACAACGGCCAACCAGTACTAGAAAAACAGTGATAGCAGAGAAAATGTTTCTCCTTCCTGTGACTTGACAGTTGCTGTTTTGGGTTATGGTTGGAATACTTGTACTTTTAGAAATACAGTTTTTATACTACATTTCTACCTAACTACATTACTTTAAATAATTAATTTGAAGTTTAAGCTGTAGTGCTTTTTTTTTTAGCACTTTTTGTTTGTAATTGCACTTTTACTTACAGTAAGTATTTGGCTTGTGCACTTCTGACACTAGTTTTTATTTCCTAACTGTTCGAATGTTTCTTCAACAGTCTGACCTTATGAAACAAAAATGTACAAACATCTTGAAGGACAAAGTATTTTCTTGCCAGTGAAATAATTTCTGGCTGGATACACTAATTCCCGTCCAGGCTGTCGTCACATTACGTCCCTGTACATTCCTGTGTGTAGCACTGAGAGAGAACACAGCTCGGTAGGAAAAGCCTTTGTCTCTCTTCCTCTACAAAGCACATGCACTTGAAGTTTGTTTTGCCCCCTCCCTTTCCCCCACCACCTTTTTTTTCCTTATGTAACGCAGTAATCGGGTTTGGAGTTTGGATTGTTTTCCTACCGACGCTGGGCTTCACTTCTCCAGAGAGTGCTCTTCTCCACTGTTTTAAGGTAGGTCACAACGTTCTCTGTTTTCTACAAGCTATTACCCAGCTCAACATTATTAACATACAGTTAGTGTGCAGGACATTTAAAACATTCAAGCTTAGATTCTGGGAAGTGGCTGATCTGCAAGCAGAGGTGCTTAGTGCTCTTTAAACTTCTTCACCAATAGCCATACAAAACATAATCAGACACTTGAGGGCATGTTTTTTCTGTTGTTTTGTGCAGAATGGGGACTCTGTTAAGTATTTTAGCTTGTTAACTTAGTCTCAGTGGATTAAAGATCATAGTAAAACCAGATTTATCAGCACATGCAATTACTGGACTTTGACCTGTTAATGCAACATTTCAAACAATGCACTGCTGAGGTACACTTATAGGATTTTTCCTCTAGATTCATCTGAAAATCTTGATAAAAATAACATTGAGTTTTGGATTAGTTTTAATGATGAGCAAAATTTCATGAATTATTTTCATTATTCATTATTTGGTCAAAAAAAATCATAGAATAGTAAAAAACACCTTTTATAACACACTGGAGGGGCAAAGGTGATGTCCACACTTTTGTGCAAACAACAGCTCAAAACCCCTAAAATTAGAAAAGCAACATTTAACCTTTTAACTTTACTTTAAATGATTTTGAGCTTGATTGATTGAGCTGAGGTGCTGAGTAATTACAACCTTTGATTAAACAACTAAACAACTGTTGTTGCAGATCTTTGAAGCCCAGTGTGATAGTCTGAAAGTCCAAGCAGAGCAAAGCTTTTGGAGATACAAAGTCCTCCACTGCAGCACCACCAGCAGACATTGAAACTTGTGTTTTTGCAGATTTGAGCTCAAACCTTTATGCACAGGTATGTTCTCGTGTTGCTGTGCAAGCTCAACATAGGTGTTGCTTTTCAAGTTGTATGTCTGGACCAGTATTTGTTTTCCAATCAACAAATTCCACTTTCCAACAAACTGTACTTAGCAATTAGCATTACATGACCTGCACTTGATAATACTATGCTAGCTTTTTGTAAATGTTAGCATTCTGCCTGCATGTTCTCACAGTTTATTCTCACAGGTTTGTTGCAGCTTTTTATGTAAACCTCAGTGAGACTGCTGAAGGTTGTCCATTAGTCTTTAAATGTTATGCTAATGTTATGGAGAGAAACACATCGCTACAATGCAAGATGTTGTTAATGTAGAGCAACAAGGAGCAACAAGGATAACTCTAGTCAAGCAATTTTGCAGTGAACAAAAATGTCATACTAGGCAACTCTGTCTCACAAAAATTATGTTTTTATGCAACTAAACTGCAAGCGCAGTTATGTTTTTGTGGTGAGTTTGATAATATAGTAATTATGTTGTGATGCAACAGATTTTTGAATCAAATAAACGCTACATCCATTCATGGAGTTGAGTCACAAAGAGATGGCTGACTTAAGATCAAGCCCAGAGCCTTGCTCATGTCAGGTTGGGTTTATACAACTGTTCTTATCCAGTTGCAGTTATTACATGTCCCACAAACACATTTTAATGATTGTGGTTTAGATGTATAGAAATATACATCTAAACCACAATCATTTGTATACACATGTACAGTAACTTTACAGATACACCCAGGTTGGTAATGCAATTCCCATTTTCAAAGCAACATTTTATATAGGGTATAGTGTGTGTTGAGAACTATTCCTGATTGCTGCAAACTGCACAATTACTCAAATTAAACTTGTATGTTTTCTTCCTTTTCTAAGATTTAATCCATGGGGAGCATATCTGGACTTTATCTTCTGCCCCTGGTTGTGAGTGCCTGCCTTCTGATCACTTCCACTGTCCAAGGTGGAAAGATCCTGGTATTCCCAGTGGATGGCAGTCACTGGGTCAACATGAACCTGTTGATCCAAAGCCTCCACGGCAGGGGCCATGAGGTCACCGTGGTCCGCACAGCCACTAGCTGGTACGTTAAAGAAAATGCGCCACATTACCACTCTATCACTGTTACCCTGCCAGAAGCCATTGCCATAGAGGAGCAGGACTTCTTTGTAACCTTCTTGGTCAAGATGCTATCGATCCAGAAAAAAGGGGCATCTCTAATTGGCTTTGTGAACTTCTACTGGGAGATGCTTGGTTCGCTGTCAAAAATCCACCAGCAGGCCAGCAAGTTGGTGGTAGAAATGTTCGAGAACAAGACTTTAATGCAGAGTATTCGTGATACTCAGTATGATGTGGTACTTCTGGACCCAGGATTGCCTGTAGGAGTTTTGGTCGCCCATGAACTTAAGCTGCCAACTATTTTAAACGTGAAATGGGTCACCAGTGGAGAGGGGCATTTTGTGGTAGCTCCATCCCCAACATCCTATGTTCCCACTTCTGGATTTGCTGCATCAGATAAGATGACATTTGTGGAAAGAGTTAAAAACCTACTGCACTATGTCCTCAACACATGCATTGATAGGTTCATAGTATGCCCTCACTATAATACACTGGTGGAGAGGTACTTTGGTCCAGATGTCAATTTTTATCACCTCCTACAAGGAGCAGACATCTGGCTCATGAGGGTAGACTTTGTGTTTGAGTTCCCAAGGCCCACCATGCCAAATATTGTCTACATTGGTGGTTTTCAGTGCAAGCCCTCTGAGCCTTTATCATCAGAGCTAGAAGAGTTTGTTCAAAGTTCAGGAGAGCATGGATTCATCCTAATGTCTCTAGGTACACTGGTCAAAGGCTTACCCCTAGAAATCACTTCAGAAATTGCAGCTGCCTTTGCCCAAATTCCTCAAAAGGTCATATGGAGACATGTTGGAGAGCGTCCGAGCAACCTAGGCAACAACACTCTACTGGTAAGATGGATGCCCCAGAATGATCTCTTGGGTCACCCAAAGATTAAAGCCTTCGTGGCTCATGGGGGTACTAACGGGGTCTACGAGTCCATCTACCATGGAGTACCAATAATAGGCATCCCTCTTTTGTTTGACCAGTTTGAGAACATTTTAAGAATGGAAGTACGCGGAGCTGCTAAGATGGTGGATGCAACCAAAATCACCCAACAGAACTTTCTAGAAGCAATACAAGAAGTTCTTCACAATCCTTCTTACAAAAATAACATGAAACATCTCTCTGACCTCCATCGGGATAAGCCAATGCATCCACTGGACACAGCGGTTTACTGGACTGAGTTTGTTATGAGAAACAAAGGAGCTTCACATTTACGCACTGAGTCTTATAAGATGCCCTGGTATGCCTACTATTCTGTGGATGTTATATGCTTTATGTTCGTAGTCTTGTTGATGCTAACAGCTGTTGTAGTAGGATCAATACGATTCCTGTGCTTTCAACTGTGCAGCAGGAGAAAACCCAAACAGGAGTAGCGTCTGAAGTCATCTGAAAAGATAAAGCTGTGAAATTCTACATTTGAAAAGAAAAAATAACTTATCGTATGAAAACAGAAACATGGTTTTGGCCTTTTTCTTGAAATATGTTGATAATAAGAAAAATATCACTACTCTTGGTGCATGTCCATGTGCACTGAAAGAAAATTGTAGTTGTGCTCAAGAATACTAGATATTTTCAAATGACATGATGTGACTTTTATATTTTCAAATGTAGGTGTAGATGTAGATGCTTTGATTTCCAAGACGTATTTTATAATGTTTACACTTACAAAATCTGTTTTAACATGTTTAAAACAAGTATCTGCTATATCTGGTGTAATTTTTTTGACAATGAATATTTAAAAGTAATTTCTGCAAATTGATAATTTTTTAGTTTTATCACTTGAAGAAATAATATTCAAATTTGTACTTACAAGTAAGAAAAAATGATAATTGTCCAGAATTTCTTTCTTTATTCCCTGCAATAAAGCAATGAATCATACAATTTGACTCAAGACTGAATGGTGGTTTATTTTCAAAGGAAACAAGTATTATGTGCACAATGTACACTGTACAGAATATGAAATGAGAAATAAAAATGCTCTTGGATTATCTAAATGTTCTTTTCACAGATCCATCTGTAGTGTATCTTACAAGAGCCATCCATCCAGGAGTTCAGTGTGTTTTCATTCATGTCGATGTGTCCACAGTCCTCACCAAGAGGGTCATCCTGTTTCCAGTCATCGGGCTCAGTCCCCGTTCCTGCTCTGCTCAGCCAGTACCTGGAACACAGCACACAAGCCACCGTTGTTTTCTCTTTAGTGCTACAATCCTTTTAATTACTTGCCCATAGTGACATTTCCCGTTTTCAGCCCACATCACACACGGACTGAAAAGCTGCAGGACCTCCAGCACCTGTACCTTCTGCAGTTATGCTCATAGACTGTTTTGCCTTTGACCTATCCCTATCTTGTAGGTAAAGGCTAAAGGTACCACTTAGCACGGGCACTGGAGACGCTAAGTGGTAAGCGTCACTGGGTGAAACAACCCCTTTGCCATCAAACCGGTTCCAGGGCTGGTTCGGAGCTAGTGCTTAATTTCACACCACTTCTTTGCGTTTCCACAGCCTAAAAACCAGCTCCCGTCCAGGAAAACTGGTTCCAGCCTGGACTAGAACTAAGAACTGGTTGCATAGGTGGCTGGGGGCTGAACTATCATGACCAACTAATGTTTAGTTTTAACAACAATGAAAACTTAAGGAGCTGTAAATAGCGGTTAAACTTTGAACCAGCACTAACACCAGCCTGGAACTAGCATCAAGTTCTTGATGGTCGAAAAGGGGTTTCTGTGGAATGAGAAGGGGCTCACTTGACTGGGAAGGACTATGACTAACTGGACTTCCTGGATTTAACTGAACTGGCTGTGCTTTGACTCACTGTACATCTGAAGTGACTTTGCTGCCGTCTACCCAGTGCCAGTCACCCTCCTCCTCTGCATCAGTCAAACCGATCCACAGCCTGGCGCTGCTCTGCTCCTGAGCCTGGCCAGCATCAAAAATAAACTTCTAAAAATGAAAATAATTCAGGTTACAGTTGTAAACAGATTGTCTTTTTTAAATTCATTGTTCAAAACCACCACATGTTGCCTTATTTCGCCCCCTACCTGTTCTTCTTCACTGTTAACGATGAGCAGGTCGGCCCCTTGTGTCTGGCACCAGGCTCTGCTGGAGCTCCAGGTCAGCATTCGAGTAGAGAAGTAGTAACACTTCATCTGAAACTGTTTCCAGCTGTTGTCACATTTTTTACAAATCCGCTCTATGGACAAAAAATAGTTAGCAAAGTCACAGTTACTCTGTGTGCCTGTAACAGTGGATTAATACACTTCCTGAACTACTGGATGGGCTGGAATAAGGTTATCAGCTCCACCTCAAAGCTACAAGGGACCTCAACTTCAGGCGCTAAGTCCGAGAGACCAGGCGCCACAAATACTCACTAGAGCACCAATATACTCCCCAACAAATGTACCTTTTACTCTAGTTTGATTAATGTTTGTTATAAACTAAAGTGCTCATCTTAATTGGGTCACTAAGTGTGTGCAGAGCTGGAGTCAGGAGGCAGCTATGTTAGCTTAGCATACAGATGCCAGCTTGTAGCTAGAGCTCCATGCTAGAATTATTACTTGGCAAAAACAGTGCATGTTTTATTTGCATAGTACATGCTAGGTTTTATATTTGTGTTTTCAGTGTACCTTTTGTCTTCTGGTTAACTACGGGGCAGTAGAGTTCTAAAGAGTAATAGGCCTCATTCATTAACTGCATGTCCACCACCATCTGCTCCATCTCCTCTTTACTGCTTTTCTCCTGCTGCTTTGCTTCCTCCCTCTCTTTCGCCAGTGTCATGCTCAGGTTCTGGTTTTGTTCTTGAATTTCCGTGATCCTCCCACTCAGACCTTGAAACTTTTCCCTGATTTCCACGAGTTGCTGATTCGTCTCCTTCAGCTGAAGCAGCTTGACCCTCAGAAGGCCATTAGTCTCAGACAGTCTCCGTTTCTCCTCCTCTTGCTGAGAGTTGGACCGAACCAGATCTTCGATAGTTTGGGACATATTCTGCTTCTTTTCCTCCTGCTCAGATGTGTATTGGACCAGTTTTTTATGTTCTTGCTTTAGGTCTAAGTTTGTAGAAGTCAGATTCCCAATCTTCTCCATTAGCTCAATGTTTTCTAACGTCAAAGCAAGATTAACAGACATGAGTTCAGCTGAAGTCTCGTTAAGCAACGTGGTCTCCTCATCCAGCCGGGTTCTGACCTTCTGTAAGATTTGGTTTTGTTTTTTCAGGTCAGTGTTTGCTTTAGTTAGAGTGAGATATCTGGCACTCATGTTCTGGTAATCTGGCTTTCTGTTTGACTCAGTGTAGTCTGAAAAACAAGTATAGAATAATTACGTTTGTTGGCGTATAGATATCTCAAAAACACAAATTACTTAAAGGACTTAGCTTAGATTAGCATAATGCAAGCCGGCAGCTAATAGCTTTAGCCATCTTATTATAATATCATTGAATGTTTTTCAACACATCAGACCAAATTTAAAAAGATAAATTGTGATAATTTTTTTTTTTTTTGGCAAAAATAGCCAAGTGCATTTATTATTTAGGCATTTTTTTCTGAATATTTGATGACAAATTGAAATTTATACTCTTTAATTACATTGCACAGAACTGCTAAGTGAATAAAAATGCTGTTCATTAATTTTAACATTTCTGTTCATGGGCAAGTTAAACCAATTAGATATGAAATTGATTTCTTTATAAGTTCTATGTGTATTTTTTGACTGCTGTAGCTGTTTTCGCCTGCCTCCAGTCTTTATCCTAAGCTAGGCTAACAATGTGCTGACTTCATGTAGTTTTTGCTGAGGATTTAAAGACAGTCTCAAAAAATATCGTATACAGATTCAGTAAATGTGTTTTCAGTCTTATGCCAAGCTAACCAACCCCTTACTGTTGTGCAACATTTAGTGGACAAATGTGCTTATTGCATAAATCTAAAAGCTCGATGCTACTTTTTTATGGTTGATAAATAACAGACTAGTATTGTTAAATTAACATAAATAATTAAGTTTAATATTTATGGGTTAATTCAACTTAAAAATTCAATTTATTATAGTCAGAACTTAGAAACATTAGTTGTTCTGACTTGAAATCTTTTAACTTGAAATTATGAGTTCAGTTACTTGAATTCTTGGAGTTCACTCAACTAGTTAAATTAGGTTGATAAAAAACCTTCTTACAAATGTCCTAACATGTAGTTAGGAGAACTAATGTTCTCCTAACTTTACTAGTTTAAAGAAAAAAGTCATGGTGGAAAGTTGCTGCAAGTCAATCTACCTTTTGGTTGTTTATTTTCACACTAGTATGTGAACAATGATAAAGGTTAGTGTTGAATTCAGTCCCTACTGCCGTACACTTAAAAATAAATAAAAATCGCTGAGAGCAGCTACATGTAATTGTTAGGTACTGACCTTGGTACATTCTGGCTCCACCAGAAGCCATTTGTCTTGTTAACTGAGAAGCTACTGATCAGTTTCTCAGTTTGAAGAGTTAACTCTTCAACTATATTGTCTAATTTCAGTGGGTGTCAAACAATAAAAAGTTTTAGAAGAAGCTGACTTATAGTTTTAAGTTCAAACAAGAACCTGCCTTGTTCAATTAATTAAAAAATCTAAATCAACTACACAGTCACAAGTTAACTCAACACACAATATTCAGTCAAGATAACATATAGTTGTCAAAAGAACCAACTACATTTGTTTTTGAGTTGACACATTTTTAAGTTGACACAACAAAAAAGGTTTTCACAGTGCAGTCACACTGTTTTTAGTTTAGTTTAGTTTGTAACTCTCTCTCAAAATTACCAAACTGTTTTGTTGTGGCCACTGTACAAGCAGCACCATGCCAAACAGGATGCAATTCAACAGGCGCCTGTCTCCATTTATGGGTGGCACTCATATGCATCGCGTGACAGAGTTGGGACCAATGATCTATGTGAACTTTAAGGCTGCAGATAGTGTGGAGAGTTCAGTTAGAAACAGTCGTGTAACAACAACATGCAACCTTCTTCAGAGAAGAGAGAATATCTCACCTAATTGTCCTTTTTACTTTTTTATCTGTGTAAAGAGGGAATGCCCACATCTTTCAGCATAATTAAACTGGATTTGATTGCACTCTTTTGGCATAAAGGTTTGCCTGTACAGAAATGTTTTATATTTATCACAGATGGGGGCATTAATGCGCCTGCGTTCACGTTTCCCATCATTAACTTGTACTTACACTGGACAGAAAGAGCTGCACAGGAAACAAGCAGCAACAGACAGAGGGTTGAAAGAACAACCACTGCACAGAGGTGGTGACAGGTCGTGTTTTTTCTGGTCCTGAGGCAACCTGAACGTAAAAACAACATTATTAATGCTGGTATAAGTGCATTTATAAATGCATTTGCAGACATTTTAGAGCAGTAGGGGTTTGTTTAATGAAAGTGTTATCATACATAGTAACCAGATTTAAATCTATATTAATCTTTATATTTTCAAGTTATATTTGTCTTTTAAAATCTTACTGTAAATAAATAAAATGCAGCAAAGTCACAACTTATTTCCAGAGTACGTCCACTTGGTATTGTTCAAAATTGAGTTTAACTATTGTTGAGTTTAATACATTTCTAGACAGTCCTTGAAATGGACTTATGGATGGAAATGGATTATCTAGTTGAATTTCCATTTGAAAAAAATATTTATAGGACCTAAATACTACAGATATATATATAATACTACATATATATAGAGAGAGAGAGAGAGAGTGAGAGATAGTGAGAGATAGATATAGATATAGATATTTTGTTGTTGTTATTTTACTACTCACATTTTTCATGTTTTTGTTTGGCTGAAGTCACTGAAATGGATGATGAGCCTGGTGATGGGTTATTAAACCAGGGCAGCTGCTGATGATCAACCATTTTACCTGTAAAAAGGAAGAACAGAGCTTGTTGCCTTCTAATATAAGTAAAAAGTGCCTGTAGTGCTTGATTTATTTGAACCACATGAAGGTTTTGTTGGTAAGACTTTAGGATGCTGCAGAAAACTACATATCCTACTTACTCTACATTAACCGAGATATCCTCAGGCTGCATTTTGGTGTCTCGACATCAAACACAGGCAGAAATTTAAAACATGAAAGTTTTTTAACCCCACAGACAGAAAGTTGCTGTGGGTTTCCTGTTATGTCTCATCAAAGCATATTACAGTGTCTCATTAGCTCAGTTTGACTTACTTTTATACCCAGTGGTTTGGTGAATGTGTCATTCTCACAGTGGTGGAAAGTGCAGCTAAGTTCTGCTGCTTTATACTTTAAGCTACGTCTATAACACTGCATTAAACTGACAGCTGCAGCAAAATAACACTCAGTTAGGTTTTTATGATTTTACCTTTACATGGGGTTTGAAAGAAAAGTATCAAGATGTGATTGAAGTGTAGACTTTCAGTTTTAGTTAAAGAGGCAAACATATTACATTTACTATTTAGGAAAACAGCCACTTTAAACAGAGTATCTCCATTTTCAGGCTTAGTGTCTCTTGATTGTAGATTTTGACAGCGATACCTTCACCAGAGTATTCACGAGCTCTGTTAATGTTGTGAAAGGTTTTTTCTGTGATCATCCACATCCGTGGTCTTCAGGCCTTTAGATGTTGTAGATCTCACCAGATTGACTGACAATTGATTGTCTGTTCGGCCGAATGTCTCATTTCCACTTAGAAATTGTTTGTTTTTTTTACCCTGGCTGTACATAAACATATAATTTTACTTGTGTGGCAAACTTATAAAGTATATTGTGTTGTTAGTAGTGATAAAGCACAGGAAAATATATTATCTTGTTTAATTAGTACTTAAATTTTGATACATCTAATAAGTGTGTTGTGTAATAATTTAACCATTTTGCAAAATAAATACTTTTGATATTATTAGGTTGTTGGTTATTTAATAATAACCTCTACTTCTTTACTGCTTCTTTACGTTTATTTTTTGTGCTTTTTAAATACAGTGTAGTTATGCATAAGGTACTTTTACCCTATAAATTTACATTTACTGAATTATTCAGTAAAATAAAAGTAAAAATACCACAGTATAGATACTGAACTGCATTCAAAAAGATCCATAAGTAATTAATGTAGCTGGTAACACCACCATGGGTTTTCGATTTAATAAGTATAATTTCAATACATACACTGCTGAGTAGCTGCTGAATTTCACACTGGGAATCACTACAGTCTTATATTAATATATTGTATGTAGTGTTATTAATCAGATTCTGAAAAGTAACTAGTAACTATCAGAATCACATAAATGTAGTGGAGCAAAAGTAAAATTAAGTTGAAGCATGAAGTAGCATAAACTACCTCACAGTTGTGCTTCAGTACAGTACTTCAGTATATGTACATAGTTACCTTCCACCACAGTTTCCCAGTATTTTTACACTACATGAAGAAAAGGACTCACAGATACAACCCTAAGGTTCTTTGCTGACGTCAGGACTCACCTCAGATAACGTCAGTCGCAGTGTGCTGTCTGTCACATGTATCCTGTAGAAACAAGAACATTGAGCTGCTGCTCAGCAGAAGATGCTCCACCGCTCAGTAAATCCGAAGCCCTTTTATATCCCTCTGACCTCCTGCTGTTTTACTTCACACATACTGCAGTAATGACCAGTTCCATTTGATGTCACCTTATCTGTCACTGAACAATAGTCACTTAAAGCTCAACTGTATGTTAAACAACACACTGAGCTTCCTACTTATAACTATAATGACTTGTTTTGTCTTTTTCACTAAAGGTTAGAAGAAATGTAAGAATCCAGGCACAACTGTTCTTCCTTTTATTTACCTTTAGTTAATTTGCACCAGACGGTGTCAGCGTGTCCTTTGCAGTTTGAAATGTGCAGTGGTGGAGGAAGAAAGTAGCAAAACCACAATGTAGAAAACTCACACATGGCAAACGTTTAAACATGAGTACAAAAACACTCATATATATTTAAAATACCAAAAGTAAAATCATATGCAAGTCCTTTTAGAGTAATAAATGCATAAACATCACTTTAATGCTGTAGTGGAGCAAACTACTTTATATATCATACCTCTGTATGGCATGTGGTTTATTTTGCTCTTCATGTATTTGGATTATTAATCTGAATCTGCAAAACAACAAGTAACTGGAGTTACACATTAAATGTAGTGGACTAGCAGTCCAGCAACAGATAATAAGTAAAAAGTCTGCTACAGTTTGTTCCTTTACTGCTATTCTACTTTTATAAAAATAATAATGTAGAGTTTTGGGGAATATATACCACAGTTTCATGTGTTTGTTATCAAGTCACTGAAAGTTGAGTTGAGGGAGAGTGTTTTCTTACATGTTCAATTTGGTGTCATCAATATTTTATTTTGATGAATATTGATCTTATAAATTTATTCTTGGATTTGTCCACAAGATGGTGCAACAACGAGAGAACCAAGGCGAAGAGCACAGCAGGTAATTATCTCAAAGCACTTCACATATCAGATCAGGACCTTACAGAATAATTGTGAGTGAAATGCCACAAATCCCCTCGAGCAGGCGAAAGACCTTGCTGACTCCACACAGCGCTATTGGGAAAGGAAAAAGATTTGAGGACAGACTCAAACTAAAGTTGAACTGAACAGTGAATCACGCAGCAGTGACATACGGTGGAGGAAGCATCATGAGCTGGGGCTGCTTTGCTGCCTCTGGAACTGGACAGTTTGTCATGGAAGGAATTGTCGGATTTATCAAGGTACCCAACAGGATAAAGTCAGAGTCAGTCTACAAGCTGAAGCTCAGAGGAAGCTGGGTGATGCAGCAGGAGAAGGACCCTCAACACTGAGGTAAATCTACTACAGAACGACTTCAGAGACATAAAATCCACTTTCTGGACAGGGTCAGTCAAAGCCCAGACCTCAACCCAACAAAGATACTGTGGAATGAGCTCAGAGCCGTTTACACCAGACATCCTGAGAATGTGTCTGCTCCTCCTGGACAGCTGCAGGTCTAATCCGCAGCTACAGGAAGTGTTTGGTTGAGGTTACTGCTGTAAAAAAAAAAAAGCGACGCTGTTTCATTTACTTTTTCCACTGTCACTGCATTTCTTAATGCGTGTGTTCGATAGAGACGTGAAAATGTGTTCTATCAACTGTTTGTTGATATCAGGTCACTTTGATTCAGTCCTGTAATTCGTCCCATCACAAGGGGACAAGTATAGAAAAATTGGTAATTTAATCTTCTTGGATTTTAACCAAAACGTTTTCTGTTTAATGATCATAAATTGTGTAAAGGTTCACATGGAAATAAAATCTCTGAAATGCTGAAGCCAGGTCATGCAACACTTTGTAGGTGATCAATAAAAACCTAATATCAATCTTAACATTAACATGGGAGCCAGTGGAGAGAGACAAGGTGTGATGTGGTTGTAAACAGTTAAAGAAGAAACTGATCTCTGTTTTTCCCAGGTTGAATCTCTTGTGGCTGAAAAGGAGCCGACTTCTGCAGCCGAGTTCAACATCAACACCCAAAACCCGAAGAGTGGAGCCTGTTTACATATTCGTATGTAAAGAATCTCGCTGGACACGTATGTAATTTATTTAATAAAGAAAGTCCACGTCTACATGCAGTTTAATACATTCACAGATGGCCTGCACAGGTCGTTCCTAACATTTTGAATATTTATTCTATTGAATTGCGTGCTTGTAAAGAGCAAAACATGCCGCAATCAGCAGGACTTCTTGTCAAACTCAAAAGTCTGTGCACTGAAGGCTGCAGAATAAGACAAACAATGCTATTTCTCCACCCCAGGGGGAATCACCCCCAGGAAGCCACAGAGAACTGATCTAAACTGCTACTGATAAGCACAACATGCTTACAAAGCTGCACAGCGTTTTACTTAAATATAGAGAAATCTTAATATGTATTAAGAGATATTATTAAGATGTACAAAACTAAGTCTAAACTCTTAAACCTAAAGCAAAGCACTATATTCAATCATGGACGCTTACCTTTCGCTCACCTTTGCACAGGGCTCACTAGAGAGTTTCATTTCCACACACCCAGGTTCACAATAAATAAACATATGTTTGGGTGGTCAGATAGAGGAGGTCTAAACATGTGTGGCACTGGGCGGCGTAGGTGTGAAGAAGGAAATGGTGGTTATACTTTTAGCTGACCGGGTTCAAGCTAATTATCTGTGTGTGTGTGTGTGTGTGTGTATTCACTCTTTCTAGTGAATACAGTGGAAAAGCAGAGATGGTGTTAGTGACACTCTGTGCTAATGGTTCTCCATCTTCTTATCTTCTACTTTTATGACACAGGAGGAACCAACACTATCACAGGGCTTTTATCACATAGATTACGCCGTCACTGTGAGCACTCTTTGACCTCTAATCTTTAAATTGAGCTTTAATGCACGAGCAGGATGGGACAGTTGCTGTTATCTCCCCCATCAAATGTTTTAAAGTTGGCCCTAACATAGATCTCACGCTCACAGAAACCACAGATGTACTTTTCTTAGAATTTTCACTGTCGTCTCAAGAAACATGCAAGAAGCGCGCACTGTATACGCTCATTATGCAAGCATGCATGCTGCTTGTAGCGTTGATGCATTTTAGCATTTGCATTTGCTAAAAAAAAGTAAGAAGCCACATTTTAATGACTGTAAAACTGTACAGAAAGTTTTACAGTCGTTTTACAATAATTTAAAATAATAAACATTAGTGGTTTTTCTAGTACTGCGTTTGATAAAATGAAATTCTGTGCAGTTAACATCTTCCTCCATATGCTTTAAATAACACAGTGAAATCACCACATACACAACATCATATGCTGGACTTTATTTACTGAATATAGCAGTTTAGGATATTATACTGTACATTTCACAGCAGCAGCAGTGAGGTGTTTTACTGTATTCAGTATGTTTACAGTGTATAAAGTATGTTGTGGTGAGAAAATATTAGAAAAATGCAATTTATGATTTGTAGTTTGTATTTCCTTTGTTATTTTCCCATGTTCAGGTCAACAAAAGTAGACAAAATGAAACCAAAGTCAAAAACTGAAAGACACAGAAAGGCCACAGAGGGTCGAAAACAAAAAGCACAAAATGGCCACAGTGACAAAAGACCAAAATAAAGGCAAAAAAACAAAAACAAAGAAAAGACACAAAACAAAATAGAATTAACACAAAGAGCAAAAAAGACACAAAATAAGCAAAAGATGAAACTAAAACTAAAATAGAAAAATATTAGGATAATACAATTTATAATTTAGAGTTTGTACTTCCTTGTCATTTTCCCATGTTCCGGTCCATTAGTTACAATAAAAGGTGTTAGAGCAGACAATGATAGCACTCTATCAGCTTTGTTTGTTCCTTTCCTGTTTCGACATGATGAAGCCAGCATCATCACATCAATCACAAATGTTTCGCTCAGAACCGACTGCTGTGTTCAGAGCTCGGACCTCAACCCCATCATCAACACCTTTATCTGGACAGCGTCAGCGTACGATGAGCCCGGTGATGTCGTCTGACAGAGGTTCATACAGATTCATATAAATGGTTTAGAAATGACCTATTTAGCAACCACATACAGTGGATCAGTCATTTATAAAGTTCTGCATCTGCTGATGTCTGCGAGTTGAAGATAGTTATCGACTGAAAGCAAACAATAAATATAAACGTTTACATGATTCACGTTCTCATTTGACTTGAGTTGCTGCACTATTTAAACATGCAGTTTCAAATTCTGACCTTTTATATATATATGAGAAGATTTACAACTCTCTCCTGTCTGTATGGTAAATATGAAGCTACAGTCATTAAATATTAGCATAGCTTAGCATAAGGACCAGGAACAGGTGAAAACAACCTGTGCAGAACAGTCCATAGTTCAATAACCAACATATCATGTCCTGTTTGTTTAGTTTTACTAAAACCAATAATGTTTTTTTCTTAAATTAATTAACTATTTCTTTAATACATTAAAGCATGGATGGCTTACAGAACGAGCGTCCTGGGCCCGAAGGGTGAGGCAGAGTCTCCCTACGAGGTGAATGTTTATTCTTGTTTGAAATCGCAAAGAAAATGACCAAAATGGTCACAAAGACACAAAATAGTGACTGAAAGCAGACACAAAATGGCCACACTGTGTCAAAACAATAAACAAATCAGAAGACACAGACAAAAGTAGACACAGAATTAAACAAATAAAGAAAAAATACCAAAAACAATGAGCAAAAGTGGAAAGAAAATAAACACACAGAGCAAAAAATACACAAAATGAGCAAAAGCAGACACAAACAAAACAGAAAATAAGTCAAAAACAACTAAAAAAGACATAGTGAACACAAAAAGACCAAAAAGAGACAAAAATAAAGTGATCACAAGGACAAAAAATGAGCATAAAAAATAATAATCTAACAAAATTATAACAAATATGTAAAAGTAGTACAAAAAACATTTGTTTTTCAAAAACAATGAGTAGTGACATTTCTTTGCATTTCACCTAACCTACTTTTAGCTTTGTGGCTGCTCTCATCATTTCACAGCACCTCAGTGCACCTTTGAATTCACCACCACACTGGGTGACATGACTTTCCTCTAAATATAAAAGTGCACTGCTGCGTCTGCAGCTTATTCTCCTTTGTAATGGTCTGGGTTTATTGTAGCGTGGTGCTGCAGGTCTGACAGATCTCACTCTTGGACTTTACTTTTCCACACTACAATGTAAGTGAGGACGGGGATGAGGCTCACAGGGATCAGAGTGAGGAAGATCACCAGCCACTGAGGCGCGTCCTCAAACGGGGGCTCCTCCTTAGTGCAGTTGAGGAAGTAGCTGGAGTGGATGTGAACAAAGACGTCCTGAGTGGCTTGGTTTGGGTAGAAGCAGTTGATAAGTTGAGATACCTGCTCCATGCATAATGTCATGTCATTGTATGGTCTGTAACACATGAAGAAACCATCGTGTTAATGATGAGTTTAAAGGCAATGAAGCAAACATGCTGCTTAAATCCGTTTTCATCACGTTTTACAAACTAAATTAACCAAAATGACAGAAAGCAAATGATGATTAAACAGTGATTGATTGCAGCTCGTAAACAGACACAGAAAATGTGCAGTTTCCCCACAAATAGAATAGGGAGAGATTGTTTTTGTGAAACTAGATACATCATGCAAGTTTCGAAGTGAAACTCTTCTGTTGGACCGTGAAAAACTTGAACAGCGTGGCACATCGGCCTGTAACTAAAACTGAGACTATTGTGGTTGAACTATTTCCTGTTTGAAGATAAACAGAGCAGAACTGAGGCTGTGGAAGGGTGGGCCGCACGATGAGACCATCGGTCACATTTAAACCTGCATTTGCAGGTGCTCAGGGAACTATTTTCAGCTGCGGATTAACACACATTTCTCCCTCTAATGAGTCATGCCAGCAGCAGGACCCTCTATGTGTAAATGTTCATGAAGGAAGGTTAAGTTTTCCTGTCATACAAACGATCCCTAAGAAGCTATTGTCTGGTGGAAGTAGTGCAATGTTGCTATTGGGCCTTAAGACAGGGTTTAATATAAGATGGGGGTTTGTATCCTGTGTGCTACTAATAGACGACACTGGTTAACCATGCTGCTGGTGACCCTGTTACAACAAGCCTGAACCCTTTCCCTCTAAAACCACACCCACAATCCAAAATAGTACAGTTACTAGTGCCATTTTAATAAAAATATGTCATGTGCCTCGTTTATTTAATTTATTAGCTCATTTATTAGTTCTGACGTGGGAAAGTTTCTCTGTGGTTATATTTTAACACATAAGAATTATTTGATATGACAACTAGTCCTGATTCAACAAGTGTACGTTTTGTGAAGTGCGGTTTGGGTGTGAAAAAAAGCTTCTTAGCGTTTTCACTATGATGTCTTCAGTAGTTTTTTTGTTTGTGTCTCTGACAATGTAGGACAGATTTGACTTGTCTTTGTGGTTTCTGATCTGAGAAGGTCCACATGTGAAAAGAAAAGTCAAATCATGCCTTTTTTGCATTTTCACACATTAAATCACACATTTGAAACTATATTTTCCAGAGGTTTTACACTCTCCTGATAATCACAACAGTTTTGTCCACAGTCCAAGTGTTAATGTTTTGTTTCTATCTTTTTCTGTCTTTTGCTCAGTGTTATAGTGTGATTGTAGCGTAACTTGATGTCGTCCACTTTTCGGTTCAAAATAATTCTGGACCAGAGTTTGACTCTTTCTAGCTCACATTCAATGAGAAAAGGTGACATGGTTTAATTTTTAACTTTAATACCTAACAATATTTACATATTGAGAGTTTGCATATTGAAAGGTCTGTATTTTTCAATTATAATTACGTATTTGTTATAATTTTTTATGAATTGAGTTTTCTGCAGAAAGAACATGTCTCAACACTAACTTTAAGTTTCCCCTGAGCTGCCGGATGTAGACTACGAGTTTCCACAAATGTTTGAAACAGCGCCCCCTGGATATAATTGCCTAGTAAGCACTAATTGGCGTGTGGTGGAAAATGGTATTGCAATCTGTCAGAGACTGAGCAGAGTCAATTAGAAATTAAAATTACATTATTATTGTCGCAGTTGAGCTGTAAGTGGACAAACATCAGGAAGAAGAAACTTGGAGCGGACTGCGAAGCAAAACCTCAAAAGAAACGTTAGAAAATTACCGAAACAATTTCGCTACTCTTAGCGAACGTTAGCTAGTTTACCAGCGTTGCTAACGGCGGCTAGCTGGCTAGCTTAGCCAATGTCGACACGCAAACAAACAGCAAGATGGCGGCGGCGGGATTTTATTATATGGACATTTATCTGGATTTTTACCACCCCAAAGACGAAGGAGCGAAATGTACTTCGACGCCAAATAACGTGAGTCATAAAGAAGCTTTTTGCTTGTTGGGTTTTATCCTGATGCTTAAATGTCCCGCCGTGGCTTCCTGTATACTTAGCTTTAGCTTAGCAGCTAATTAAGTTAGTTTAGCAGTTAGCTACTTCACTGTTTGTCATGATGTTTCTGTGTCCTGTTTGCCTGCACACTGAAGCTGCTGTGTTACTGCTAATAGTTCAAGAGAGTAAGGGTATTACTGAAAGAGACTTTGTTTGTTGTTCAATCACCTGTTGACTGTGTGTTTGTGAGTGAACTTCTCAAATACTACATTTGTTACTTAACTGGAAGTACCACGTACATACTTTAAATGCTCTTAAATGCAAATGTTGAAACATTCCTATAAGAAAATGTGAGGGGTAAATGTCTGCATAATCCAGATAATCTCAGAAAATTGTGGCAAGAAACGAAAAAGTGTAGTAATGAATTAAAAAAATAGTATGGGACATAACATTAAACCCTAATTTATTACTTGGTATTATAAATAAAGGTACAGAAGTAAAAGTAAGTAAATAAAATGGAAATACTTAAATAGAGTACAGGTACCTCAAAATCATACATAAGTTGAGTAAATGTATGTAGGTACTTATCATCTCTAGATATCTGCATAAGCTCTGTCATACTCCAGTACTAGACAACTTATTAATATTATTAAATTAATATTTAATTAAAAAAATAACCAAATCCAGCACAATCTTTGAAGCAAGTCTTATGATTCCTG